>CABFWB010000947.1:56530-120224 GCA_902151455.1 Timema bartmani
ACCAGGAATGTGGATGTTTCCTCCTAGCACCCTTTACATCCTAGTGGCAGTGACCACCAGGAATGTGGATGTTTCCTCCTAGCACCCTTTACATCCTAGTGGCAGTGACCACCAGGAATGTGGATGTTTCCTCCTAGCACCCTTTACATCCTAGTGGCAGTGACCACCAGGAATGTGGATGTTACTGCCACTCTAGTAGTATTCAAAATTAAATCGAGGTCAACATTATATTTTCAGTCTGAAACTGTGTGGTACGTTTTAGTTTTCAGCAACTGAAAAATACATGATGAATATTTAAACATATATATTGTATATATTGTATATATAGTATATGAATAAGAGATGATTTTCGATTAGGTCAAGAAATATCGTGTAAACTTAAAAATGCAAAATTAAAAAAATTGCAAAAGAAATAATACTTTTTTACGGTTAATAAGTCATGGACCGAGTTTCTGTACACATGATCATGGTCTGAGATGTACCTAATATATGTTGCAGTTTAAGATGAGGTTGCCTGCATCGGGCGACACGTGGACTAAACGTTAAGCTTATCTAGTCTTCACTGAATATCAACACACATATTGGAAATCATTATAATTATGGCACTGTCCATAGATCTATCATGAGGGGAACACATCTAAATTAATTTAATAAGTTGAAAAATTACACCTGGACACAGGAATTGAACCAGCGACCTTTGGCTTAGCGTGCCAATGTTCTACCACTGAACTATCCAGGACTATTCCCGTTCTCAGGGTCCTTCTTCACTCATAGTGTAAGGCTGAGTCTGTGATGAACATGTGGAATCAACAGCTATATATAAGCGACCAATAGAACCGCGAGCTATCAGATAGTTCATCCATCTGCGACTCTGTAAGGCTGTTATTTTGCCAATAATACAATGCCAGATTATAGCTTTTGAAGCCATATTTCAATGAATATCAACACACAGGTTAAAAATAATAAAAATTACAATTACAACTTTTCCACTTAATTTAAAAAAGTTTCTCATCTAATACTGCTTTGGTCATTAGTCATGACATATATTAAAGAACTGTTGATATCACCACGTGAAGAAAATTAAACTTATATTTCTACTGGAGAAATATTTTATTGATTTGGCTAAAAAATATTCTGCTTTTAAAACTGATAAAACACTGACATTTCTCGCGTCCCCTGCATTGGATTTGTATTTTCTAAAAGGGTTGAGGCTGGGTATTTAGTGTTGAGAGATAAAGATCTATACCTTATTCATTTCTAGATCAGAAATAAAAGTATAGATAGCAGTAGTTATTGGAATTGTGAAAATAAGAAGGAAATTTTATCAGAATATCATATTTATCATGTGTTTTCTTTTAAAATACAAACAGGTTGATGATTTTTTTTGTACGTATCCTTAGAATGATTGTACTTGTTTAGTAAAAATAAACCAAACTTTGAAATTATGTATAGATATTTACCATACGTTAAATCAAATAACCAAAATAATTAGAATATTTTAAATTATGACCTAATTCTGTGTCTAGCTAATTTATGCTATTAATCAAGCTACCAGATTGAGGGCGATTATGTACGTTACCAAGAAAAATACACAAATTATATATAATTATATATGTATATATATATATATATATATACAAATATACCTAATCAAGCCGTTCCACCTTTACATGGTAGGTATGAAAGTGTGCATTTATCTCTAAAAACAACTCCGTACTTATTTCCATCCTTACTAACTATCTCGACAATTACATTTCCTTCCAAACTCCCTTCACTACAACAACATCCATATACCGACTCATGAATGTTCTTTTATTCTTAAAATGCCTAATGTTTCTCTTTTTCACACATTCGTCTATTACATTTAGCCACGTCTTACAAGGCCTACCCCTTCCTTTTGATCCACACATTCTACCTTCATATATTTGATTTGTCACACGATCAACACTCATCCTATCAACATGCCCGAAGCAACGTAAGAAGCTTCTTTAACATTGACCTATTGGATTCTCTATCAAACTAAACTCCTTCAGCACCCATTCATTTCTGACTATGTTCATTTGAGTTTTTCCTAATATTTTTCTTAGCTATCTTGTTGCAACTGCATTCAACTTGTTCTTGAGTTTCTCCTGACAAACCCGCGATTCACAGCTATAAAACAATATTGGCATTAGCACAATTTTATATGTGTTTTATATATGTGCCTCTTTAGATACTACTTCATTTTTTGCAATAGTCCATATACATCCAATTACTCTTCAAGATGCATTCACCCACCTGTCGATTTCACCATCCGTCCTTCCATTTTTACAGAACATTCTGCCCAGAGACACAAAATCATTCCCTTGTTCTAAAAGTTTTTAATTTATACTAAGCTTACAATCATTTCCTGTCCTTATCAAAAACTATCACCTTAATTTTGGAGACATTTATACAAAGATCCATTCTGCCTGTCACTTCATTTAAACGATTTAATGCATTCTGCGAATAGTTTTCACAATCAGCCATTAATGCGGCGTCATCTCCATATAACAGCACTATCACATTCATATTGGCCATTGGTACACCAACCACGTCGTCACAAGCATCCCTCCTACATTTATTGATGAAAACATTAAACAATCATAGGGACATAGCACAACCTTGTCTAACACCCTGTTCAATGTCAACAATTTGCTCAAAGCTCCATCCACCCTAACGCACGCATTACTTCCATGATACACCACCTTAATTGCATTTACTAACCATGCATTCACATCATACTTTCTCAGAACGTTCCATAACATATTCCTATTCACCCGATCGTACACTTTCCCCACAAAAAATGCATAATACACTTTCTTCCTTACTGCCATACAATTCTCAATCAGTTATTGCAATGCAAATATCTGGTCCTCTGCCTGGTCTTTAACCATAATGCACACCCTAAATCTTGTCCACAGATTTTTCACGTACCCTTTCAATTAGAACTCTAACAAAAACTTCGCCTTATATACTCAACCAACGTATTGCCCTATAAATTCTTATATTCACTCGTACTGCCTTTGCCTGTGTACAAAGGAACAATAACATCATTCTTCTAGTCACTAGGAATATTCGATATTCCAGCACACACATTGAAAAACTCACACAAACTGGCAAAAAGTACAGTATTATGGCCCCCACCCCACTAAGCATTTCCCTTGTGACCCCATTTAAACTAGCAGATTTGCCATTCTTTAACACTTTCATAGCTTTTAACACCTCAGTTTCATTAATTCTTTCACTCAGCATAATATTTTCTCTATTTTCTGCTACTTTCTTTAAGTTTTCACCATACAATTGCTCAAAATACTCCCTCCGTCGCTCTCTTATTCTGTTTTAATGCCAGATGATAGGTTGGGCTAGGCTAGGCTAGGCTGGCCTGGGAATTTCGAGCCTGTTGAACTATGGCGGTTGTCAGAGCTCTGCTCCCAAAACTTCTTGATGTGTGCGAAATTGTCACAAATATCGCCATGTGCGAATTATCGCTGTGCACTACAGTCACACATTCGATATAAGTGGCCATATTAATTAACAGATCAAAACCAAAGTGTTGAGATCATAGTGAATTCTTCTATATTAGTAAAGTATCGATACTTTTTCCATAATCATGGCTAAGGCTTAAGTCTTATTGTATTATTTTCTATGAGCAACTCCAAGTGGTCTGTGTTTGGATTCCAACTGATAGCCCCAGGGAAACATTTCTCTTTAAAGATATGAGGCTTTTGTTGATGGTTATAGATCTAGATGTTTATTAACTAGGCAAGCTGGAATATTTTTAGCACTTTTCTATGCTGTAAATACATACTATTACGAGTAATTTCATTATTAATTGTGTACTTGCACGTAACATTAATTTACTCAGTTAAGATTTTCATAGGAAGTCCGTTTTATTGAAACTATAAGTTCATGTCACAATGGTGCAGTTAAAAATATTTAAATTGCTTTTAAATTCACAGTCCATTTTATTTTTTTATCGCCACGTCTTACTACCTCCGTTTAGTTAATAGTGTAAAGGAAAATTATACGCTAATCCATAAGAAAGTATCATTTATTTTCAGAGCCGAATTATGGGGATGGGGGATCTACAGGTGCTGCAGCTCTGGGGACCCGCTGGTTCAGGGGACCCGGCTATTGAACCAGCCTGAACAATCTTATTCAACTCTAACAGGAGTTGAGTAAAAGAAAAGGGTGAGTGAAAATTCAATTTTTCAAGAAATGATGGCATATTTTTATTGGAAAAGGATGAGTCACACTTCTCCCCTCTCCATCCTTCTTAGGCCAAGGAAGATGTCCCACGAACACGTAAAAAAACCCGGCAAAAATCTCACTTTTTTTCCCCTGCAACGTATGAAAAAACTAATAATGGAAAATTTGGATCAACCTCTTTTTCTACAGATAATAATCAGTCTATTCCGAAAGTTTGCTCCTAAACCTACTGCTTTATACTTTCCCACTATCTTACAGGTAGAGAAATTATTGTGATCACCAAAAAAATCGAACTAGAAATTTTGATAAATTTCCACGTTTGATGGCCCCCCGAATCCGAAATAGTTTTTTTGCATTTTCGTCTGTCTGTCTGCACCTCGGAGTAGAGCCTAAACTATTTTACCAATTGGGCTAAAACTTGTTATCTAGGGTTTTCATAGGGTTGCCCCAAGGGTTTTTTGGAATTGAATATCTAATCCTAAAATTAAGGGTAGTTTACTGTGGGTTGAAAAGATAAAAAATAAATTTTATCAAAATCGGCTCTAACGATTTTGATTAAATTTCATTTCTAAGCATTGATAAATATTACAAACAAAATGGCTGCTTTCAATTTTTAACTAAAATTAAACTTACTTTAAGGGTTCCGGTCTGATGCGTAGATTCTAATTTCTTATCATATCTCCGAAACTATTTGAGATATGAAATTACTTATTCTTGTAAATATGGAGGCCTATTTATAATAAAAATCTTTTATTTTACGAATATTTTTATTAACTTTTTGAACACTAAAGTTAAAGTATTGCCACCATCAAAAAAATCTAACCCGAGATGTTGATGGATGTCGACGTTTATTGATCCCCTCTCCCCCGAACCCTAAAAAGTTGTTTTTGCAACGCCGTCTGTCTGTGTGTCTGTTTAACCCTAAAATTAAGAGTGGTTTAATGAAGAGCGAAAAGATAAATATCAATTTTCTCAAAATCAGCTATAACAATTTTGATTAAAATTGGTATCCAGGCGTTGATTAAGATTATAAATAAAATGGCTATTTTAATTTTCCCATGAAAATGAATTTTAGATTATTTTATAGATGCGGAAATTTCCGTATCTCTGCAACTATTTGAGATACAAAATAGCTTATCATTGCAAAACTGTAGTAACTATTAAAAATAAAAAAGAACTTTTATTTGAAATATATTTTTATAAAACCAATATTTTCTGAGATATTGGCAAATATATTAATATAATTTATCGTTAGTTGTACAGAGATACAACTTAAGTTTTAATACAATAATTTTCAATACCATAGAGTAAATAAATAAGTAAGTATCTCAAAAATGTATGCTCTTTTACCTTTAAACTCTTAGGGGAAATGTTTGTACAGCAATAATTTATCTCTATCATTTTAGACTCAATAGTAAATATTTACCTTTTTTATTGGTCTAAATTTATAAATGAGGAATTTAATAGTAATGCAATAACCATAGAGTCTGCTCATGATAGGTTTTTACTTAGATGACAGTTCAAAAATCATGTATTTAGGTTTTGGGTTGCCAACACTTATAAAAGATCACTTTTTTGTTATAAATGTAAAATTTTTAAATTATATGTTATTTTTTACATTAAAAATAACGTAAACATAAGTTTTCTTATAATGTTTCATAACTTTTTATAATTTATTTTTGCCCGATCCGAAACAATATTTTAAACATAATTAAAAGTACTTGTTCTCCGTTTTGGAATGTTATCTATAATGTGTAATATAGTGCATAAAATAATACCTTTTAATACAGGCATCGTATTTATTCAAAAAAGAGAAAATACTTGTCATTTTTGTACATATAATACATTATTTTATGATTATTTTATCGTATTTCGAAATATTTAACTGAATAAAATATGTTTATCCACTGCATGGGTGCATCATTGTAAGGAACTTGTTTTCGTCACGTTCAATAACATGGTTTAAATTTGTCGGTCGCCATTTTGAAGCTATGTTAGTTAGACATTTTTGTGAAAGTGATGTGAATAGTAATTTGTTTAAGTGGAATAAAACGATAAATAAGCTTAGTGCCTGACCTCAAATAAATATATAAATAATATTGGCCTAAATTGCTGTGGTTAAATATCACATTCATACATTACCATCTGTTTTCATTACAGTTATCCAAAGTGACAGACATCAGCCGTTGGCGTAGGGATATATTAGGTATTTTTCTAGTAGTATTTGACCTGTCATCCAAGTAAACTAAGGTCGTGAATGTATTATAAGTTGTGCAACCTCTAATAAAATGTCGAAAATATCTCGGGTGCTTGTGTATATTATTTCGTTTCACATATATTAAGAATTTTGAGTAAATATCTTCATTTTTAAACAATAAAGTTATAAAGTCCGTGCGAAGCTCCGTACCACTTATTTCATATGAATCTCATAGATATGTTTATTGGCGTCCAAGCAGTGGGTTTCTATTAAATGACCTTAATGATGCTTTTAAGCATGCTTCCATTTTTACACTGCACGGGAGGTGTTTTTTATATTAGTTTTGGAAATTTTGGTGGTAGCTTCCCCACCGACATTTTATAATCTTTTGTTTTGAATTCTAAACTGAAAATAGTTTTTTATATTGTTTTGGAACTTATAAAACACCCGCAGTAAGATGATCCACCCAAGTCAAAATTTTCTCATTAATAATACGCCTAAATCCTTTGTATGGGAAGTTAGAAGAGGTATAATAATATCATCATTAACAGTGGAATAATAAAAGAAAAATTTATATTTTCTCAAAAGACTTTAAGTCCCGATAATCATCGAGTGTAATTTAATGGGGTTAATTATTATACCGATATTACCTGACCAATCGCCAATAGATTTCAAATTAATATTTTAGTTTATCAACTGCTGAAGATGAGTTAATACTACTGTTGTAGATTATCTGCCTAGGGTAAGCACCCACTGGGTCTGTACTGCACGGTAGGTGACCTGGTGGTCTAGGGGTAAGGTATCAGACTTCTGTGTTGAGGGTCCGGGGTTCAATTCTCAGTCCCAGCACAGATTTATCTGATTATTAAACCCTTCCTTCACCTCTGACAAGATTTGTATTAGTCATAACTTGTGAATGTGAGGAATGCCAGGCCTCCACTGTGGTTCGGATTCCACGTTAAACTGTAGGTCCTCCATTTCATCTCACAATCACCCTACCATTACACATTAGCGTAAGTGCCGTATAACCCGAACGAGTAGTAAGACGCGGTGCTAATAATAATAATACTGCATGGCCCAAACATTTTAGGGGGGGAGGGGGGGGTGCGTCCACTATCCGCACTGACGGCAAGGGCGGAGACTCAGTTTGCTTAGCTGCTCTTGAGCCAGAAGGTGAGCTTCTCGTTTGCGTTCTCAAGGAAGTACTGTTTGCATTTCTGTTGTTGTTGGGTTTGTTTCATGTTTATAATGGTGCTTTTGTGAGTGATATTTCACCGTATTATTTAAATATGGGAAGCGAGAAAGAATTTGTAGCTATTAGTTGCCTTTTAATTGAAGAGGAAAGAAGAAAATGTAGGAAATAACGATTCTGGTTTCACAACATCAACCGGAAAAGACTTATGTTTGGTGAATACCACACATTATTTCCTGATATGGTTGAAGATGACGCCAAAAATTCCGAACCGCACTTGATTTTAATTCCCTCGCCCGGACTTTATGTCGAATGGTGGAACGGCGGAGAGTCCGTTACCGGTGGTACCGACGTAGTGGGCTCATCTTGGTAACAAATAATGCTACGAATTAGTTGTTCTTTCCGTTTTGTTCTTGCGGTCCGTGCCGTACCAACCCAGTGGGCGCTTACCTTAAATCTAATATTTACAATAATACAAAGACATTAATAAATAGAGAAAATAATAGTGTTCTCAGAATTGACTAAATTGACAGAATATAAAAAGTAAATTTAATATTGAAAGCTTTTTACAAATTCTTAAATGAACGTTTGGTAAATAAAATAAAATATATTTTATACAGTACCGAGTTCAAGTGACTTTCAAAGTTGGTGGTCGAAAATGGGCTTCCTATAGAAATCAGGGTTTAACAAACTTGCTCTACTTTCATTATGGTATACTTTACAGGATAGGATCATAATCTAATCCTTCAAGGTAACACTGCTACCTTTCAAGGTAAACGAAGTGTACATTTGTGTGACCACCAGTTTAAGAGACTCTAGTTCGATTCATAATGTTGCTTATAAATATATTTAATACCATTATAAATGCTCTTTCTGCTGTCCAATTATTGAATATACATATATAAGCTCGCTATACCTGGGTTTGTTTTAGGCGTGCTGTCATAGGTAGAAAGTTTATAAGTAGTGTGATTGTAATTTCTCTTTGTGCTTAGAATGATAACGTTAACTACAGTTCAATATAGATATAAAGGAATATTTTAACATTTACAAATTTACTATAGCAGTTTCCATATATTTCTACGTTGCTTCATATTATGATCTGCAGCTGTCACTTTTCATAAATATTATCAATAATTATAAAATAGTAAAATGTTCTTAATAATGACCGCAAAACTAATCTGTTTGCATTTTTTTTAAATGTTTCTTCCCACCAGAATCCTGCTATAAGCTCGTTCTTGCGTTTCTGTTGTCCCCTGAGTTCGACATCTTGCTACTATTTGCTACTAGCAGTAATCCCCTCATCCACGTGACTATTAAAGTGAGGCTCTCCCTATCGCGCTGTTGAGACGATAGTCGCTTAGGCCGCTTCCATCCCGAGCTCCCGGTATCTCGACGCTCCACGCGAGGTGTGGAAAAGCTATAAAAGTCGCACATAAACCACCCCCTCGTAAAGGGGTAACAAAGATACAGGATACAGGGTGAAAAATCACTTGCAGCCGAGATTTTTTTAGCACTAGGGAGGTGTAGAGATATATAACTTGTGAACGGGCAAGTCCAAGCAATCATTTTGTGGTGAGGTGATGAGGAGGCTATAACATAAAGGAACTGTATCCACATTTTCATGGAGGAAAGAGAAACACTACATAAAAAAAAGCACCCTCAGTACATTTGGCTATGAATAAAACCCTAACCTCCCCGTCACCAGAAAACCAGATGAGCTTGTAATTTAATTCACGTGACCACCAAAGCAAGTATTAAAAAGTTTTATTATTTTCTTAACTATACATAGAGTAATATATAAACAAAAATATGAGGTCCAATAATGATAACAATAATAATAAAACAAGAGAAAATGGGCGTACCCTAAAGTACTACTTACACAAAACACACAGTCGTGTTTATTTGTGAATTATAACTAATAAAGCTCGTATGAAACACACGAAGAAGGCAGCTTAAAACAGTGGTTAGCTCCTAACAAAGACGTAAGCCTATTTTTCCCCCCTCAAGGGCAGCTAGGGCTAGCAATAGTAGTACCACAGGCAGCAGAAGCGCCCTTTGCTCCAGGAGATTACTCTCGCTCCAACGCCGTCATACACGTTCAATGGCTCGCACACCCATATATTAGTTGGCTGATGACGTCACACCGCGGTCCCTAAACCGAAACTAGATAAGGGGGGCGGAGGAGAAACAAGGAAATTCGGGGCGCAGGGACGCCAGGAAACCGACGCCGCAGAAACCGGGCGTCCTTCCACACACCACCATCACTCCCGGCCTCCACCCTTTTTTCGCCTTCCTTCTATCACCCCCTCCTTCCCTCTAGACCAGGCGAGATGGCGGAAAATTGTTCATAAACCCCGACACTGTGGAACGACCGAGTGTGTTTGGTGGAACTGGCCCTACTAGTACGTAAGAGAGAGAGCCTTAAGCTTACTTCCAAAACTGTATGTCACATAAACTTGTGTTGCTCTTGCATATTTCTTAAAGCCGTGTACTTATTTACGGTACATAACGGAGGTTGTAGTACAACAACAGTCCAAGTGACTCTCAATGTTTAGATACGACCTACAGTATTCTTCAGTTATAGGTTTGTACTGATACGTGGAAGGAAGCCGTGCCTGTCTACAGTAGTACATGTATTTGGGAGGTTGAGTTGCCTCCAAGGCGGATGATACATCTTCTCTCGTAAATAACGTCGACTAAGTAGGTTGAGCAAAGCTGAAAACCGACCATATAAACGTGACCCATTCAATATTTCTATTTTATTCTACTATACGTCTTACTACTCGTCCGGGATACGCATTATACATATGGAGAAGGTATCATAAAGGAAAATGTACCTGCGTTTTCAAGAAAGGAGATAATGGGGAAATAACTTATGAAATACCGCCCTCTGTAGGCCCACGCCTGGAAGATTCGAACCCCAACATCCCCGTCACCGTAAAAACCAGACTAGATTAGTTTGACCTTTAGTTCGCTTGCCCACTTGTTCATCTTTTGGAAGTTTTGTTTAGGAAGAGTCCCTACAGAAAGAATGCTAGGCTACTTGTCAGACAGACAAGAATATGACCAATCACCATTATTGACACCATCCCGGGGATATGGACCAGTGGAAGAGTCCCTACAGAAAGAATGCTAGGCTACTTGTCAGACAGACAAGAATATGACCAATCACCATTATTGACACCATCCCGGGGATATGGACCAGTGGAAGAGTCCCTACAGAAAGAATGCTAGGCTACTTGTCAGACAGACAAGAATATGACCAATCACCATTATTGACACCATCCCGGGGATATGGACCAGTGGAAGAGTCCCTACAGAAAGAATGCTAGGCTACTTGTCAGACAGACAAGAATATGACCAATCACCATTATTGACACCATCCCGGGGATATGGACCAGTGGAAGAGTCCCTACAGAAAGAATGCTAGGCTACTTGTCAGACAGACAAGAATATGACCAATCACCATTATTGACACCATCCCGGGGATATGGACCAGTGGAAGAGTCCCTACAGAAAGAATGCTAGGCTACTTGTCAGACAGACAAGAATATGACCAATCACCATTATTGACACCATCCCGGGGATATGGACCAGTGGAAGAGTCCCTACAGAAAGAATGCTAGGCTACTTGTCAGACAGACAAGAATATGACCAATCACCATTATTGACACCATCCCGGGGATATGGACCAGTGGAAGAGTCCCTACAGAAAGAATGCTAGGCTACTTGTCAGACAGACAAGAATATGACCAATCACCATTATTGACACCATCCCGGGGATATGGACCAGTGGAAGAGTCCCTACAGAAAGAATGCTAGGCTACTTGTCAGACAGACAAGAATATGACCAATCACCATTATTGACACCCCCCGGGGGATATGGACCATTGGGTTCGGGATGTTTGGTATATTGCCACAACGCGGCTTTCCATTCTACTCTCAGACAATTCTCCTAAATATCTTCACCTTGAATGATGTACTATAAGTAGAGTAGGGACCCTGTATCCGCTGACTCAGTATCTGCGGTTTACCACTGCCCAATTTTATTTATTTTTAATTTAAAAAAATTGTTTATAGGTCACAATGCCTACACCATCCCCCCACTTCATATCCTCATCGTAGGCATTGTGCTATCATATCAACTTCATCATCATTATCATCATCATCATGTGATCGTCGCAGCAAGAAGAATGGAGAATAGTAAGTACACTTTGTTATTATTATGTAGGTTATTTAATGTCTTACTGTGAATAATTTATCAATTAAACTTTACCGTATTTATGTATGTTACATGAATATCACATTATATAATAGTCCGGTACTATCCGTGTTTTCACGTAACCGTGGTAGATCTAGGAACGTATTAACCGTGGATATGGAGGCCCTGCTGTAGCTGGAAGTCATCACACTGAGACTTGAGCCTAGTGAAAAAAATATGTATCTTAATCTACAGTGTCTTGACCCGCCTCGGTAGCGTAGTTAGCTAACGCGCTAATCTCGTGTTGAGCTAGATTGCCGAGGACGGTGAGATCGAGGTTCGAATTTAGGTCGGGTGAACTGGGGGTGGTTTTTCCTAAATGGTTTTCCTCTCTCTCTCAACGCAAATAAGGGTTCAATTCCTCTATATTCAACCTTCCCAATTCCTAAACCACTAGCGTAAATAGTACTTAAGCGTATAGCCCGGACTGTTAGTAAAAAGCTTTGCTAAATTAATTAATAAATACAGTGTCTTAGTAGTATATGTCGAATATTATAGGATATGAGTACTATATGTTAAACATTGTATTATTTTATATCACTGTATACTTTTATGTTAAATCAACGCCTATAGCTCCCTTTACAACACATAGTACTAAGCCTCATTCCTTGAGTTGAAAGTAGCAGGCACTTGGATCATTCTTCGCAATCCCAAACCTAAAATTGGTTTACTGATTGGATGTATGTTGCTAGACTAGGCGCAGGCCTATACATATCTAAAGACAATGGTAATTCAAGGTTAGAGAAAACATTATCTATAATCAACTGCAAGAGCGAAAATGAAATGGAAATCAAGAATTTCCCCCTTTGATAATGCGTGAAGAGACTTACTCGCTCTAGGGTAGAGAGACGCAGACTTGCCAAATATTTTACAGCCAATAGCGTCTAAGGACAGTATTATATGCTAATATTTAGTTTATAAAAGTTATTTAATGAAATTAATATTATGTAATTTTGATGAGCCATCAATTTTTTTTTATAAAATTATTAATTTTACAACTATTTTATAAAGCATTTGCCGAAGTAGTTTAATTATTGTAATTAATTAAAATGTGTAATCGAGAATTTAGAACACGGATTTGAGGTGCACATGTTCATGCATAGAATCATAGCAGTTCCTTGAGTGACATTTCATCCTCAGAGTTAAAATTAATACAGCCAGTAATTAAACCAGCGTGCCGAAAGCAGTTATGAATAGTTGCCATACCACATTCCTCCTCGGCAAAAGGAGGCGGCAGCAAAGTGATGTATCTGTCATTGATTGCTGCAACAACGGTATGAAGGTAAAGCCAACAGGGTGTGATGCAGTGATTGTCTGCACTCAGCGTTTCATCCCCTTCCCATTCCTTCATTTAAAAAATTTCAGACCTCTGCCTGCGGTGGATAAACAATGTTCATGATAGACATGACATGATAAACAAAGTCTTTGTGGTGTCTCTTAAACCTGCCCGACAAATTTAAATCCTATACCACAGTGAGAAGTAGTTTTTTACATAAGTTTTGAAATTTATTAATCCCTTATTTCACCCACTTCTACTTACAAATTTCAAATAATTAAGCTTTAGTGGGGTATTTGGAGTAATCCCACTACATTGATAATATTTTTATTTTTCCAAGTATACAACAGTGGTTTGGACATGAATTATCAACAAACAGGCAACATTTTATTATATTATTATGATTTAAGCTTTTAGTTACCTTTGTTTTGGATCTATAGTGTCTACACGCATACAAACAAACAAATACACATCATATAAGTGATTGTTTATATGATAATTAATTATTGGTTCTCATTGTCAGGCTTCCCATAGTTTATGAGCTATGACACTGGACAGGCTAAAAAGTAGTGATCTATAGCAAGGATTTTTTTTTCAAAATGGCTGTAATGTCTAACATAATTATATCTAGGAATCATTAGAAGTTGTTCCAATGAAAATACAATGAGCATAAATTCAGTAAAATGCCCAAAAGTAGTGTTTTGTAGCCGTTATCTTGAAACAAACTGGCGGACGTAATTTGTAATTAGCCTCTATGTTAACCGGACGCTCGAGTTTTATCCATTCGAAATTTCACCACAATCGGTACAGTGGTTTGTGTGTGATAGAGCAACAAACAGAAAAACACACTGACAAGATTTCATTTTATATGTTAATATGATAGGACTTACATTATGATCTTATCAAAGAAAATAGTGAAATTTTAAAGATTAAGCTGGACATGAAAAACAGCTAAAACGTAATTTATACACTGACATCAAAATAGTTTTTATGTTACACACACTCCACATTGTAACTATAAGGGCCGCTTTATCCATTAGGTTGACTAGGCACAGTGCCTAGAACCTACAATGCCTAGGCCTACAATGTTTCCCTTGAACAAATATATAAACAACAACAAAAAATAATAAAAACAGCAATATTTAATTTGAATTTTTTATTTTGATTGTGCCGAGCTAATGAGGATTAGCTCGCACAAGGAAATCGCTCTCACCGTGTGGGACAGTGAGCATTATGACCAAAAAAAACATGATTTAACTCTTCGCATTTCTCAACAGCCTCACTGATACACTCACAGACATAGTTTCTCAACAACCTTAATGGTGCAATCACAGACACAGTAGTTGTTATACGTTTCTCAACAACCTCAATGTTACAATCACAGACACAGTTTCTCAACAGTCTCAATGTTACAATCACAGACATAGTTTCTCAACAGCCTCACTGTTACAATCACAGATACAGTTAGTGTAACGGGGCTACGTTGTTATGAGCAGTTGCATTGCACGTATCGCCCAAACCATTGGTGGACCCAGGATATTGTTCAGAGGCATTCACGGTGCATTCAAATTTGCGAGTATTTTCAAGGTTCATTTGTGGGTTTTTTGTGCGTGCTATGGATGGGATTATCATAAAAATGAGTAAAAATATCGGACACGCAGGGAAAATGCTTAGGGCCAATGAAGGTCTTAAAATTGCCCTGGTAGCTAAACAAATATTCAACCATAATACACATCAAGACAAGGTGTTTCTGTGCACCCATCCGAGCTATATATATGTATACAATAATGCACTAGATGTGAGACAGAAATGTAGAGGAAGAGTACCCGCATTTGTATGAAGCAAGAGTGAGAAACACAATAAAAAACACCTTAGTACTCCCGGCTGAGATTTAACCTCCAGCCTTCCTATTGCCATAATTTCATTAGAATATATTAGAAATTCATGTATTTTTTGTTAATATATTGACATTTGTTTTTTATAAATAAATAATTGATCTTATATAATCGCACAAACTTTTTCATATAGTTTATTGTAGCTAAGAACCAAATGTTCAGAAATAAGTTTTTCAGTAAACTACCCCTAATCAAGTGTTCCTCAGAAAAACAAACAAATCATCTTGTTAATCATAATAAACACTCTTCAACATTATAAACTAAATTGTTCTAATATTCGTAACAAATTGCAAATGTTCAAAAATCACTTATTTGTAAACTCTTTCAATTTTTTTATTTGTAAAAAATAAAATACTTTCTTATTTATCACTAAAACCATTTCAGATATACAAATTTAGCTAACTCTTTATGCCATTAAAAAAATAGATTTTTCTCAAATTTGTTATAAGTAAACTACTTTTTAATTAACTTATTTAAAAAACTAAAGACACATTATGATTTATTATGTAAAATAGACTCCAGATAGAAAAGTTAAACAAAACCTTAGTAGGTAGTCTGATATTATTTTAGTCATTCTCCTGTGCTCTCATTGGAAATAAACCTTTTAAATGTACATATTTATTTACAAGGAAAAGATCAGTGACCGCTAGAAGACCTGTTACCGTGAGTTGTAACTGATATTTTTATTATAATATGCATATTGACCAGTGTTGGCTGTGTTCCAGTGATCAAGGACATCTTAATGAATACTGTACTCATTTATTAACAAAGTTTCCTACTTGGAAATTTTGAAACTATTTTGCGAAGTGGGTCAAATTTAAACTTGACGCACCTAAGCAGTCTAAGCACAATCACACTTAGACGCCAATGTACAAAATAGAAATAGAGAGAAGAAAATGAGAAGTTCACCCTGAAAGGGTTCTTGTATAGGCCTATGTGCTAACTACCCTTTCCATCTTCCTCTGACGAGTTTACACAGTCACTTTAATATTTGCGCCTTGAAAATAATGACTTGCGTTTAAATTTTACCTTTTCCTTGTTTCTTATTCTAGATAGACGTATGTTTCTATGGACTTTTTGAATCTAAATCATACCAAGAAGATTCTTACAGACCATTTTCGTAACCAAGCTAAATAGCCTAAGTTGTATATGATTAATAAAAAATACGTTCACAAAAAAACTACTCAAAGATCAAAATAATAATGATGTGACATTATAGAACTTTTTTAGAATTGTTTAAGAATTTATTGTTTTTATTTTAACGTTATATCTTTAAAATTCGCTGAGCAAA
Organism: Timema bartmani; assembly: GCA_902151455.1. NCBI lineage: Eukaryota > Metazoa > Arthropoda > Insecta > Phasmatodea > Timematidae > Timema > Timema bartmani. Next base: position 72,873 of record CABFWB010000947.1, read on the forward strand.
ACGTACATTCGTGAAGATGAGAAATCTTATATTGACCGGCCATGACGTCACTGGTAGGCAACGTCATCCAAAGAAAAATATTTTATTTGCCGATATAAAACTATACACAAATCATGGTTGGAGACAAAAAAGGGGAAGGGGGAGGAAGGTTAGGTAAAAAAAAACTCTAAAGTGAGGCGGAAAATTGAAATTTTCCAGGAATATAGTGGGATTACTCCAACTACAACATTAATTTTAAATATTTATTATTTAGAAACGGGTCTGGTGAAATGTTTTTTTTTAAATATTTCCCAGAATTAAAATACTAAATTACTTTTTAGTGTGGTAGAAGATTGAAAAAATGTCAGACGGGTATACGAACAACCCCTTTTAAAGTCCAAACCTTAAATTTCAAAATTAAGAAGTAGTAAATGGGGAGGGGTTGACATTCCCTCAAGATTCCCAAAACTAATATAAATCATACTTTTTGATGTGATATAAAATAGAAGCTTGACATGTAAGTCAACAATAGTCCATCCCGGAGAGCTGAAAAACGTCTGAGCGTAAAGAATTTTCAAATTTAAGACCGGGAATTGGAAGAGCTCGAATTTGATACAATTATTATATAAAACTACTTTTCTGTGTGGTTTTATTTGCCCCTTTTAACCTCTATACCCTTTTTTTACTATGTTTACTTTTTAACAAAACCATTATAGCCATTTTAGCGTATAACCCGGACGGGTATTAAGACGTGGAGCTAAAATAAATAAATATAGCCATTTTCAAAATAATTTAAAGGTTCAAAAATCACTCAATTTTAAACTACCCTTAAACGAATTTTTACCAAAAAATAATTGTACTATACTATTTGGGTGGTCAAACAATCCATAGATACCCATTTTAAACAAAATTGGTAGAGCTATTTTCGAAAAGTTAGGAATTCCAAAACCTCATTTATTAGTAAATTAACTTTAATTAAAGGGTTTGGGTGGAAATCAGCAAAATTTCTCTAGGTGTAGCCATATAATATCTTAATATCACGTTTGAAAAATAAATCCCTTAAACGGTATTAAATATGTGGCCAGGACCATTAATACTGACAGATTATTGTGGAATCCACTTTTTGGACTCGGGGACACACTATACACAAATGCTCATCATAATTTCGAAGCAAAAATATTCACGATTATGATACTTTCTCTTTAGATGAGAAAATAGATAAGCACATTGTATTTACTTGAACTGAAAAATGTGTTTGACATGCGGCCTACCAACTATGTTTAGTTTTTGACTGACACTTCAACCAAGCTTTTGGGATTCCCTAGTAATAAATCACCTTAAATTTCAGGAAATATTTTTTCTCACCACCTTTAAAGTTCCATTCCAGCTATACGCATATATTTAACCACGCTAACAGGTTAGGAATGAGACTGTAGAATTGAAAGGAAACGTACTCACATTTGAGTGAGGACAAATAGGGAAACAACTTTTTTTTGGGAAAGCCACTCCATCACACCCGGCTGGGATTTGAATCTCAACCTTTCCATAGTAGGCAAATCAGACTAAATGAGCTTGACATTTAAGACCGCGTTCTCGCATGTGCAGTTGCCTGATAAACGGTTTGAAACATAAAAGTAATGTCATAAACTGGTAAAAGATTCCTATTAAGGAATAAGTTTATTTATGATTATTTTGTATCAACTGAATTCTCAAATTCTACGTGTTTTCGTGTTGGTGACGAGGTGCGAGGTGTGAGAGGCTGTAATTAGATGATCTCTCGGAGTTACGGAGCTGTAAAGGAGACCACGAGACCTAATGAGAACCAAGTCACGTAAAGAAGTGTAGGAGCAGATCACTGTCATAAGCTGCTGGGCGTGTACGGTAACTGTGTAGTCTATTACACATACCACTGACTTTTGTTAGTCATATTCTTTTTATATTACTCTCTCGCGAGAAGAGAAAGTATTGTGATCGTAAAAAATATATATCTTGAGATTATGGTGAATCTTTACCTTTAATGTGCTGCCTCTGTCTATCCCTGGCTACAGATCTGAAACGGTTTGATGGATTCTGTTCAAACTTGATATATAGATTTTATATTACTATAATGCAGGCTTTTTTTTTATAAATTTTGACCCTAGCCCTTAAATTAAAAAGATATTTTTTTAAAGACAGATTTTTCAAAAATGCATCTAACGATTTTGTTTGAAATGGATATCTAGGAAGTGAGGCCAAAATAACACTGTATAGGCCTACTTGGTTTTGGGTGAGAATTCATTGAATAGTAATTTACTTATGATTGATTTTAGAAAATTTAAAATAAGCCTATGTTGAAAATTTCTGTAACGATTTTGTTTAAAATGCATGTTTGGGGAGTGTTTGTTGTTGCAACGAACACAAAATAAATAGTTTTAGTGTTGATAATGTTACTATCAACGAAACAAAATTAATAAATCTAGATTACATGCAAAACAACAAAATAACTAAAAAATATATAAATTTAAGATACAAGTACAACCACTAAAATTGGCTCTCTTACGTGGAGGCACTGTTGCATTGAAAAATAGAAGACATTGCCTAATGCATTATTTGCTCTTAGACTTAAGTCACTATATTTAATTAAAATTGCATTGTGTTTTAGTTAGGAATTGCTTATTAATTTTTAGCACTGCGTCTTACCGCCTATTCGGGCTATACGTTCAATGCTTAATGTTAGTTATGCGTTACGCATGAATATAAACCTAGCCTTATCTGTGTAAATAAAAGATCAAATGACAGGTTACTTATGTGTAGGCATATTCTTTATTTGTGAGAGAGCAACTAATTACCTTCTAATGTGAATGTATAAAATTTCTGAAAACATTATTCCAAAACCCTCATCGCCAAGGAGATTTCTAGTTGGTTTGTTTATATTTTTAAAACCCTTGTTTCCAAGGAGAATTACCAAAAAGATTTGTACATTAAAAGTGAATATATTTGAATTGTTACAAATTTAAAGTTCAAATGTAACAAAACTAACAGTTGATTTTTTTTCGACACTGCTTTAATCGTTGATGATATATTATGCTGGTATATAGCTTACACTGTATTCTGAAAAATATGGAGTACAACAGAAGTAGTCCCGTTTCGATTCGATGGGTACTTGGAGTTAATTGGCAACAAACAGACAGATTTAAAGTTTTATTATATGTATAGATATACAGATAGTGTGGCTCACCACCCTCCATCCAGAAGTAAATTGTTGTATTCTTCTTTTTAGAACTTCTTTCGTCATTGCCTTGATTAGATATATCGCTGAGAGACAGATAGGACTGTCGCTTAACTACAGGGTTGTAGTAACAATAAATAACTGATAATATATTTTTTAAATCCACATTTAAAATCTCAATTTTATACCAATGAAAAGAATAAAGTGTTACATCCCAGTGAATGTTATATATTTTTTTTCTTGTCACTATATTTGATTAAGTCAAAATAATGAATACATAATTATGTTTTCTTTTCAAATTATATCTTTTCAGTGATTCAGAGTATTTTTGTAGTGACTTTCAACCAGCCCCAGTCCCCACATTCATACAGAACCATAATCAAGTATTACTTTCTTCGTTCACGCGAATATTTTCACAAAAATAAAAAAAATAAGGAACGTAAGCTTTACATAAAAAAAAAAGTAGGTTCCCTGCGGAGTTAACCTGGCGTAAAATCCAGTAAAAGTGTGCTTGAAGGGGTAAAGTAAAGAAAAACTGTTCGTCTAACGCGTTGTTCTAACAAGTTGTAATTTGCAACTCATTCGAGTGAACCAGCCGTGGAGTCCTAATGAAGTCATAGCTCTGCGACAATGATATTAACAAGCTTGTCAGGATTACCATTACAATAGGGAGGGTGGAGGAGAGGGGACTTGGGGCGTGCTAAAGTGGAACAAGAACAAACAACAGGGGAATCACCTTCTAGAAGGTAAATATTCTCACACTGAGGCATTTCTTATGAAGAGTGGCAGTTCCGAGGCATCAAAACCACTCAGACAATCCTCAATTATGTTAAATTTTGTTTTTGTTAAAAAATAAAATATCTTTTAGAGGAAGGTCAGTTTTGGCTTGAACCATATGTTGAAATAAACAACCACTGCTTGAATAATACGTGATTTCTGAACGTGTGCAACATGCCTGAGACCATACATTTGGTAGCATTTGACGCTAGTGATGATTATCTACTGATACATATTTTAAAACGAACAATTACCACCCGCTTTGGTGGCCGAATGGTCTAAGTTGCTACTCTCGCAATATACTAGACTGCAGAAGACGAGGAGATCGGGGTTCGATCTAAGTCGGGTGTAATAAGACTGGTATTTCTTAAATAGTTTCCCATCCCCATTTCTACGCAAATGTGGGTGCACTTCCTCTAAAATAAACCTATCTAATTCTTTCCACATTAATGTAATTAGTACATAGGCGTACAAACCGAACGGGTAGTAAGACGTGGTTCTAAGAAATAAGAACAGCTATTTAAAATTCGAATTGATTGACATGCGGAAAATACTTCTGTCGTATCTAGTTTGGTTTTCCGTAATGGTAGGTTAGGGCTCGAATCCATACCGGGTGTATTAAGTTTGTTCTTTGGTCTATGGATATATTTCCTCTTAATTTTATCTTATTCACCCCTATCCCATTATTACGATCACATTTGGATCATTCGGATGGGTGGTAATACACGTTAGATAAAAATATAAGGCCATATTAACAGACTTTCGCCATGTGGTTATGTAATTTAAAAAAAATTATAAATGTAAAACTTAAACTGTTACTCAAAATAAAATAAATAAAAATTAATACATCAAAATAAAAACACTACTGTACTATTGATGCCTACAGGCCAAAGGGCAAGGCTCCAGATCTATTAAGAGGTTATGAGTGAGAGAAAACTTATTTCTGAGCGATTGATAGAAAATAAATAATAATACTGCAATATAATATAATAATATATCAAAAATAAAACGTGGGGGCGTTTAAATTTTTAAAATTATTTAAAATTATTGATTTTTAGAAATTAATAGTTTATACCTCCAATGGTCTCTTGTTTGTCGGCTACCATTATGCTAGTTATTATTGATTATTATTATATTATGTTGTTTTTTATTCAATTGGTTCTTCGCTTCATATTACTTTCCACAAATCACTTATTAATAGTTTTTATTCAATTTAAAAAAGTTAGTTGATATAATTTTAGGTTTTCAAACGCCAGGTTGCATAATATAGGCTAACTTTTTACTTGTGTCAATTTGACAGCCGTAGCACAAGTATTTGTGTACATATCTTTCGCAGCTACTTACAAATACTGGTGTTAGAACGTATGAAAGAAAACCTCTCTCTAGAAAGGCTCAACAAGTGGTATATGGGTCATAGATCCCACCCAAATTAAACTGACAGGATATATAGGGAAAATGTGCCCTACACAGTCCTGGGAGTTTTGACTGCTTTAAAGAACCAAATATCAAGAATTTATTTCTCAAGATAAAGTCTCATAATTTCGCTCAAAGGGGCTGCATTGTGCTCTGGTATACCTATTACTTATTTCCAAATTTCTCTTTTGGACTTAAAAATAATTTATATTTTTTAATTTTTTGTTTTCTTTTCAAAATCCACCCTCGAGTTTAAAATAATTACTTTTTCGGTCGTTCTATTATATATAGAACGACCAGAAGGATAATTATTTGTTTATATATTCATACATACATACATACATACATACATACATACATACATACATACAATATATACATACATACATATATACATATATACATATTTATTAGAATAAAGATGTTAAATTTAAATAAATTATAAAATCTAATCTGTATTTGGCTTGATTTCGTTTATATAATCAATTCTGCTACTATAAATCTTTCCTGAATTTCGTTTTGAAGATGTCTCATTTATATGTAAATTAAACTAAGTCCTTGGAGCTGGATTCATTTAAACATTATAGTCTTTAATAAATTTAAATAAATTAAATATATTATTATTGTGGTTTCATTTATATAACTAATGCTTGTAGCATTAATCTTTCTTAAACTTCGTTTTGAATATCTCTTGTTTTAAATTTAACCAAGCCTGTGGGGATGTTTTAAGAAGTATTTATCAATATGACCAACTTCAATGTCATTTATTTCACTGAGTTACTTTTTTCTTTATTTCTGGTCTTAAATATAGTTTTTCTGCCTTGTGTGGCTATGCTGTAACCATGTTCACTCGTTGAACAGGCGCTTCTTATTTATATGTGTACGAAGAGGTATGTTCGCCCAAAGCCTTTGTATGGTTTTCCTTTCTAAATATATAAATTGTTGTCTTATTGAGTAAAATATTATTGTGTTACTGAATTGTTATCTTGGTTCTTATTGTGGCATAGATCAATACAAACGTCTCATAGTTTCGCTCAATATTCTACATGATTATCACCGTAGCGCAGTAACCATGTAAATGAGCTTTAATTAACAGATCCAAAGTTTTAATCGTTGTCAATTACTATCATATTTCACATATACCCAATGAATTTATCTACAAAACATATTGCGTCTTAAATTGTCAATACTGCAACCCACTCAATTTTGCTGTAAAATTGGTCCGGTAAATTTCACGGTGACAGATTTTGGAACTTTTGTGAAAAGTTAACGTATATTTTTATGTATTTATATGCCAAGAGATGTGTTTAATATTTGTCAGAAAATATATATTAATCCTCATGAGCACATACAATTTTGAGTCTGTCAAATATTTATCTGCCTCATCGAGAACCATTGACCCGTATGTGAGCTGTAAGGGTGCGATCATGCATCTATTCAGTTGGCAGATTAAATAGTTCGTGTTTTGCTACAAACTCGTTGCAGCTCATTATTGGCTAACATAATAATTACGGGGTTTCACGTGTTTGCGCGTGCTAGCAACGAATGGCTATCCAACCTCACTCTTCGCTTCAACATAGCCGATAGTCTCTCTTATGGGGGCATGCAATCTCTTAATTTGTTTTTGTTTTGTCACCAAGTCTATTACCCATTCGGGTCATACGCATATAAACTAATAACGCTAATGTTTTAGGGATGAAGAAGGTCGCATTTAGAGAAAGGGTACCTGCATTTGTGTGGAAGTAGAGTGGAAATCTATTTAAGAAAATACACTCACTATACCCAACCGGGGTTTAAACCACATTCCACAATGTTGCGAGAGTGAAGCCTTAGACCAATTAATCACTGAGGCGGGTCATTTAGTGTTTTGATGGATTTTAGAATGCCCTAGGAGAAACCAAAGTTCATCAAAATTCCCTATGCTAATGCTATGGTAGCTGAATAATTTATTTGAATATGTCCACAAATCATCTTTTAGAATTTACCTTTAATTACTCGTTGATTTGATTATGAATTTATCTAATGCTGTTTTGTTTACGTTTCATTTTTCTTTAAGGGATTACTGTTGCTCATATAGGCCTACAAACTGTTTCTACTGATTTCATAACACACAGATAAAAGGGCTATGTTTGGGCCACGGCTGTGTTATATATGCACGGACACCTCGGTCGACCAACCGTTTAGTTGGCTGGTGCGCGCGGAGTGATTGGTTGACCGATCAAATAATTGTACAACTCAAAGTTGCATGTGGCCGCGGGACCTACGCTGTTAAAAGTGACACCAGACTGAGTCAGGGAAGTCCTACAGCCACCAGATAATATGGAACAAGCTAACACATTTTTTTATTTAAAGTTGATACGTTTTTGGAAGGAGAATATAAAAAATAGACCCAATGGGACAGATAAATGTTGACTTAAAGCATCATGTCAAATATTCAGGTAAGCCCTCATTTCCTTACGTGCGGCCTTATCGTATCTGGCAGTCAAAACTTTCACAACTATTAAACCATTAAAATAACTTTGTGGATGTTTATTTTTTTCTGTACTACTGGCGTTTGTAGTTCACTTAAAAACGATTTACAAACGTGGGCTTCTAAAAGCTTGCCTTTACTTTATAAATAAAGATGGCAAGACGAACGGGATGAATACAACTGTTAATGATGTCAATACAACCTGCATACGTGCGTTTTTGTTTACTTTTTTTTCTGATACTTTGTATTTTTATTATAAGTTAAATATAAATTCTAATTTATTGATTTTAAGGTATTTAACGTGCACTTTCTGAACACAATGATTATATCAGCAAACGAGAATGTATAAGAGCGAGAGCGAAAGGCCCTACCAATTTTGCCGGGAAAAGAATGTTCACACACTTTACAGGTTTCTTTTAGATGCCACAATTGACATGGGACCAACGGCTTTACTTCCCCTTTAAAAGAAATTGCAATATGAATTTTTATCGCCCAAGAAAAATTCGTTGACCCCGGTTGGGTTTCGAACCCACAAACATCGGATCCTGAGGTGAGCACTTCACCCCAAGATCACGGAGGTCGACCTTATATTTATGGTGGCCATTTATAAGAATTTAAGCGTTTGGATATTATACTTTTATTAGATGGACTATAGTTTATCTTGTTGCCCCAACCGTAAAACAAAAAATCCTAATAGTTATATTAATACTGCTTGTTATTTTATTTGGTCATGAAAAAGCCAACTATACAATATCATTAAAGAAGTATTATTAGAGGAATAACTATATAGTTTTACGAAGCAAATAAATTATTTCTACAAGGGCTGTCATTGATAACTCTCACTGAATGTTTACAATGAAAAATATCATTTTAGGGGTTTCAAAAGGCTGTTTCTAGAGAAATTGAAGCATACAATCCCCTTTTGGACCAATCTGCCGGTTGACTATCATTTATGGTTTATTTAAAATAAAATTAGAAATAAAATATTTAACCAAAATATATTACAATATTACAATCCACAAATAGTGAGTCATACAAACCAGTTATTAATTGGACTCTTCCGTGCTATATGAAGTGTGACTACTTCAAACTAATATTTCTAAGCCCACAAATAATAATAAAAAACTGATTGCGATGATTTCAAGCATACGACATTTGTTATAAAAATAACTGATTTTTATATGTTTTTTAAAGAGCTAATATACATTGAAAGATCCGATGAACTGTCCAATTTTATCCCCTGTCAATATTTTCCATTCAATATACTCTCTTATGATAATGTTCATCTGTGTCGTGTTTAATTACATTTTTCGCTGTGAAATCCATTTTCAGTTCCAATTTTTTACCCTGTTTCGACTGTACCCGTTCATCCGACACGAGTCTATTTGGTAGATTATGACGCGTTACGTTATCTCGGAATGTTCACACAATGCATAATATGGCCGTTGTTTATGGGGCCATCATGGGGGGAGGGTGTGGGAGTAGTACCCCCCTCACCCTGCTTCCACTCCTTTCGCTAAAAACCCACGGGAGTGAGGGGTGGGAGTTGGGGGAGAAAAAGGGAGCTAAATACGGTAATGTCCCGTATCGACACCCTAACGGAACAATGCTGCCAACCACACGTCCATTTTCAGCAACAGGATATGACGCGTGTCGTTTCGTTCTACGGGAGATGGGAACGATATATTTATCCCTTCTCTATGTCCTTTTTTTTTTCCTTATATTTTTTATGTTATGGAGGAAAATGCTTTATTAGCTTGGTTAGGATAGTTAGTGTAACAAAACACGTAAGTCTTTCACTGGTGGTCACATTATTTAAGGTGTAAGTTTCGCGTTATACTGGATTGGCAGTGATGGGGAGGTCAGAGTTTAGCAAACTACTACTGCCTCGCCGAGAGAGAAAGTCCTGGATAATAATATCCGTGGTGTGATAAGTGAGCTTTGCGCGGGGGCTCGATGACTAAGAGAGAACCAAACTAGGGGTTTCCAGGTGAAAATGGGGGACCAAACAGCACTAAACTTTGACCTATCCAAGACGATAGACTGAAACTCCAAAGCTCTTCTATAAATAATCTAAGGACTGTTGGAGCAGTCACAAAACTAACCCCCACTAGCAATCTTCTACCATCGATATTTCAAGCCCATGGATAACAAACCATCATCAAACTGTATTCTATTTCGTTAATTAAACATGTTATATAAATTCATCTCATTTCTAACACCCTTAACTCTACCCCAACAAGCCCACCCATCCTGACAAATATGCCTACGGGAGTATAGGGGGTTGATCAATTTTCAAATTGACTGATAGATTTTAGCTCATGTTGGATGTAAATAACAATAAATGGAAATGTCTTAAAACATCTCCACTAAAATAATCACCAGTTCCTCTATTATTATTATTATTATTATTATTATTATTATTATTATTATTATTATTATTATTATTATTATTATTATTATTATTATTATCACCGCGTCTTACTACCCGTTCGGGTTATACGCACTTACGCTAATGTGCAGTGGTAGGGTGATTGTGAGATGAAATGGAGGACCTACAGTTTAACGTGGAATCCGAACCACGGTGGAGGCCTGGGATTCCTCACATTCACAAGTTGTGATTAATACATGTCTTGTCAGAAAGGAAGGAAGGGTTTGGCAATCAGTTAAATCTGTGTTGGGACCGAGGATTGAACCCCAGCCCCCCAGTACATATCCTAGACCGCCAGGTCACCCAGTTCCTCTATCCAGCCCTAAAAAAAATCTCGAAACGCAGAAGACCTAAGAAGCATACACTTTGCAGACAGGCATCCCCTAACGCAAAATAATGCAAAAATAATCGGTGAACCAAAATTTCCATTGGGGACTCGAATGAAGGGGTCTAAGAAACCAAAGTTGAAATATTCTCAAGGCCCAGAAGAGCTAGGGAGCTGAATTTTTTCAGGCGGGTAGCCCTTAGCACATAAGGGTGCAGGAATAATTGGTGACAGAAAATTTCAATTGAGGGGGGGGGATTTCCAAAACTCCAGGTAGCCCCTAACCAAAAAGGTTGCTGTAATATTTATTTTCAAAAATTTCTCAAGATGCCACCCCTAAAATGGGGTGGGGGAGTGGGGTTTTCATAAAAACAAAGTCGAAATACTCTCGAAACCCAGTAGACCTAGGAAACTTAAATGCTTAAGGCAGGTAACCCCTAATCCAAAAGCGTGAAAGAATTCATGGTTGCTAAATATTCCCATGGGGAGGGGGTGGGTGTGGGGGAAATGTTTATCTTAAACAAAGTCGTAAAAGTTTCAAACCTTAGAAGATCTAGGAAACTGAAATTTTGCAGGTTGGTAGCCTCTAGCTATCTTAAATCGAGGAACGGTTTCACACTTTCATTGGAGTAAAAATTTATCTATTATAGAGTCTTTAATAAAAATTCAACTCCTAAATTTCGAGGGTCACTAAAAATGATTCCCATTCGCAATCATTGTCCAACAAATGCCAATAGGACACATTAGCCAACCAGAAAATAAACCGTTGATTTTTAAACGGGTATTATGCTAGTAATGTGTTAATAGTAAGTTCTATTGATTTTATTTCATACGTTTTGACAAAGATTTTTAACAGTTTAATTTATGAGTGAGGATATTACAGATAAAATATACCCGGATTTGGGGAGTATTTTACTTTTTTTTTTAGAAAATATCATTTAAGAGTAGTTTAGTGATAGCCAATTCTTGAGAATTTTGTTCCAGACTATGATAAAATAAATGAAAAATTATGTACACTCCATATACCTTGTAAGGTATTAAACTTACCTTGCACTTTCCACTATAGTGAGGTTTAAAATAAAGAGCCATAGTGCAATCCGCCAAGGAAAGACTGCTACCTTACCAGATAAACGGAGTGTACAATCGTGTTGTGCCATTTATTGGTTGGTATTAGAGACCCGACCACTTTCTGCCATTACAAAATAATCTAAACTAATTTTCTAACGATAAATAATTGTTTTTATATCAAATCTTTTTTTGGTAAAAATAAATAAAATATTTCTTAAGTACAACCATTAGAGAGTTTAAGTTTCTTCACGCGGTGATTTAAAAAGTTATCTATATCTGTAAAGGATGTCCTGGAATTTAGTGATAACTTTTTCCCTTCATTTAATGCCGCTATGCTGTTGACATATATTCAAAAACTGTTGATATCACCATGTTAAGAAAATTAAACTCTGTTTTTACTGAAGCATAATTTTATTTATTTTGGATCAAAAACATGTTTTTCTATAAAAAAAATCTTTGAACCTTCTTGTGTCCCCTACATCCCCACATTAAGCTGACTTAGTTAAATATTTATAAAATTAATATTCCAATGGTGGAGGTAATGTATATTTTTCTCAAGAATGTTTTATTGAGTTGTTTTTCAGTAACAATTTCTCCTGTCAATAATAAAAAGAGTTTATGTATTTTTTTTTAATAAATAAAGGAAATTGTATCTTACTCTAGACTTTTCTTGTATGCAGTGCTCATATCGCACCGCTCACTTGTCTTTTCTTGTAGTCTGTTATGTTGGTATTCCGGAGTTTCCTCTTTGCCCCGTCAGCGCGCATCGGTGCAGAAGAAAGGTTTGACTGCGTGCAATAAGCAGAAATAAAGGATTCCTCCTCCCCCAGAACTAAACGAAGTGAATGAACCGCAACAACAATCACGTTGTTCTACCAAGAATATATTGAAGAAAATACTACTCTACGATCAAAAAGGGGACGACCATATTGGAACGGGTTTATTAGAACATCGCGTGACAAGAATTTCGGTCTTTCGTGAAATATTAGTAAATACGAGAATGGTTCTTGATTGATTATTTGTGTTCTTTGGTTGATTCAACTCCTTACTCTCCCGTGCCTTGACACAAATTGAAATATTATTTATCTTAGTGAAAATTCAAAAACAAAACTAATTAATAAGTAGTGAACCAGCACCGCTGGTCACATGACCTAATGAGTTAGTCGTGTTAGATTGGATTCCTGTTAACGGAGTAATGAGGGTTAGAACTCCCTCATGAGTACTTATTTTTTTCTAAGCTATTTACTGCTCGCCATCCAAGCAAATTCGAGAACATTTAAGATAAAATTCTACCTTCCTAATCCCTAGAGTAATTAATGAATGCGTGTGGCTCAAGCGGATACTAAGACGTGAAAAAAAAATTAGTCAGACTCAAAAACGTCTTCTTCACTATGGTCTAGTCCAAGTTTCAAATATTAACTGGGTTTAAAATAGGGAAAAAAAATAATGCAGAAAAATAGGCTCAGTCATCTTGCTAACTGTATTGGTAGTATCATAATAATTATGTATTATATTGTCCTTGTTTATCGCAATTTTCTTACGACTGGACTTATCTGACAGATAAACAAAGTTAATAGATCTACTTTCACGTGTTCTGTAGTCAAGCCATGCAATACGCAGCTGTCAATTTTGACCTAAAAATAATGCTAATAATAGAGTAAAATGTTATCAATATTGGCCACAAAAAAAATTGTTTGTATTTTTAAAAGGTCCTTCAAATTTATATTCAAAAAAATCAATATGTTCCAAGTAATTAGTAAACTGTTTTATTTGTTTACTACCACTGTCATCAGTCATTACATTGTTTTATGTTTATGGTCTAATATGTTTGATGCAGTTTATATATTGGTAGGCCTACGTGGGTAGGGAAAGGTGGTACCACACTCCTCTAGTTCAGAAGTTCCCAAACTTTATTGGCCTAAGAGTCCATTGCACCAGAAAAAATACACACTAATATTATGAACATTAAATAAGGACAGTTAAATGTTACAAGAATAAAAGTATAGAACCAACTGAAAACATCTCATGTTCTGGTTGCACATTTGGCAAATATACTTTATTAAGATTTGAAAAATAAAATAAAATTGACAAACCTAATTACTGATCCTATTTTAGAGTGAAAAAAAATAAGGTAACATTCTAAAATTACCTCACGGTACCTGAGATAACTATGGCGGAGCCAAAGAGCTCTGCGGAGGACAGTTTGAAAAATGCTGCTCTAGATGGTCGGTGATTGGAGGTCGAAGCTCGAATCATTTCCGGATTCACTGGGGGGGTGGGGGGGAGGGAGGGGTCTCCCCACATGCACTTTTGTTAGTGTAGTTTTGCCATCCTCCCTTCACGCTATTTCAAATGTATTTCCTATAAACGGTTGTATTTTTTTCTATACATACTTTATATTATTTATAATATGCATAGAGTTATGCGCAGGTAGGACTAATAAAATATGATTGGTCGCATTTATTTTAGACTAGTATATTTAACGTAAATACTAATTAAAATTATAATGGGGGATGAGAGGGATAATTAAAAGGATATACACTTGAGCTCCAATGAAGAGAGGATAATATTATTTCAAGTCTGATAATTTAGCAAGAGGCACGATTTCTTGGGCCAAAATAAGTCATGCAAGTCGAGCACGTTGACACTTGACTGACTTTTTTTGTGACACAATCAGTTTGAAGAAGTTAAGCTAAAATTAATGCCCTCTTTATTTTGGTAAATTTTTTAATGCTACATTTTTTAATCATTATAAAAATGGTCTACGTATAGATTTTTACTAATGATAATTATTATACCAAATCTCTAGGGTATTCTTCGAAGTCTCTATATCTGTGATATTGTTGACCAAAGGTAACTATTGAAAACTTAATACACGAAGGTTGCCCTCCTGTTTTACAAATATACGGAGAGCACTTGGTATTAAAAATCTATTTGAAATCTCCAATAAATTATAGTAAATATCCAGACATATTTTAACCTAAATGTTAACATTTATTTTGAGAGTAGGGGGACCACAATAAATAGCCAAAGTAGAATAATCTGTCAATATTTATGACATGCATAGTCAATGAGATTGCTGGGATTCTCCCCCACCCCACTCCATCCCACTCCAGCCCCCTCCCTCAAGCCACCATTTCTGTGCTTGGAATAATTTTGGTGATTGAAAGGATGTTGGTGAGTGGTATAATATTGGTGAGTGGTATAATATTGGTGAGTGGAAGAATGTTGGTGAGTGGTATAATATTGGTGAGTGGAAGAATTTTGGTGAATGTTAAAATATTGGTGAGGGGAAGAATGTTGGTGAGTGGTAGAATATTGGTGATTGGAAGAATGTTGGTGAGTGGTAGAATATTGGTGAGTGGATAGAATATTGGTGAGTGATAGAATATTGGTGAGTGGAAGAATGTTGGTGAGTGGAGGAATGTTGGTGAGTGGAGGAATGTTGGTGAGTGGTATAATATTGGTGGGTGGAAGAATGTTGGTGAGTGGTATAATATTGGTGAGTGGAAGAATGTTAGTGAGTGGAGGAATGTTGGTGAGGGGAAGAATGTTAGTGAGTGGAGGAATGTTAGTGAGTGGTAGAATATTGGTGAGGGAAATAATGTTAGTGAGTGGAGGAATGTTGGTGAGTGGTAGAATATTGGTGAGTGGAAGGATGTTGGTGAGGGGAAGAATGTTGGTGAGTGTTAAAATATTGGTGAGGGGAAGAATGTTGGTGAGTGGTAGAATATTGGTGAGTGGAAAAATGTTGGTGAGGGGAAGAATGTTAGTGAGTGGAGGAATGTTGGTGAGTGGTAGAATATTGGTGAGTGGAAGAATGTTGATGAGGGGAAGAATGTTGGTGAGTTGTAGAATATTGGTGAGGGGAAGAATGTTGGTGAGGGTAAGAATGTTAGTGAGTGGAGGAATGTTAAGTTGGTGAATGGTAGAATATTGGTGAGTGGAAGAATGTTGGTGAGTGGTAGAATATTGGTGAGTGGAATAATGTTGGTGAATGGTAGAATATTGGTGAATGGAATAATGTTGGTGAGTGGTAGAATATGGGTGAGTGGAAGAATGTTGGTGAGTGGAGGAATGTTGGTGAGTGTTAAAATATTGGTCAGGGGAAGAATGTTGGTGAGTGGTTGAATATTGGTGAGTGATAGAATATTGGTGAGTGGAAGAATGTTGGTGAGGGGAAAAATGTTAGTGAGTGGAGGAATGTTGGTGAGTGGTATAATATTGGTGGGTGGAAGAATGTTGGTGAGTGGTAGAATATTGGTGAGTGGAAGAATGTTAGTGAGTGGAGGAATGTTGGTGAGGGGAAGAAATGTTAGCGAGTGGAGGAATGTTGGTGAGTGGTAGAATATTGGTGAGTGGAAGAATGTTGGTGAGTGGTAGAATATTGGTGAGTGGAAGAATGTTGGTGAGGGGAAGAATGTTAGTGAGTGGAGGAATGTTGGTGAGTGGTAGAATATTGGTGAGGGGAAGAATGTTAGTGAGTGGAGGAATGTTGGTTGGTGAGTGGTAAAATATTCGGGAGTGTAAGAATGTTGGTGAGGGGAAGAATGTTGGTGAGTGTTAAAATATTGGTGAGGGGAAGAACATTGGTGAGTGGAAGAATGTTGGTGAGGGGAATAATGTTGGTGAGTGGAGGAATGTTGGTGAGTGGTATAATATTGGTGAGTGGAAGAATGTAGGCGAGTGGTAGAATATTGGTGAGGGGAAGAATGTTAGTGAGTGGAGGAATGTTGGTGAGAAGAATGTTGGTGAGGGGAAGAATGTTGGTGAGTGGAGGAATGTTGGTGAGTGGTATAATATTGGGGAGTGGAAGAATGTAGGCGAGTGGAAGAATATTGGTGAGGGGAAGAATGTTAGTGAGTGGAGGAATGTTGGTGAGGGGAAGAATGTTAGTGAGTGGAGGAATGTTGGCGAGTGGTAGAATATTGGTGAGTGGAAGAATTTTGGTGAGGGGAAGAATGTTTGTGAGTGGAGGAATGTTGGTGAGTGGTATAATATTGGTGAGTGGAAGAATGTTGGTGAGTGGTAGAATATTGGGGAGTGGAAGAATGTTGGTGAGTGGTAGAATATTGGTGAGTGGAAGAATGTTGGTGAGGGGAAGAATGTTAGTAAGTGGAGGAATGTTGGTGAGTGGTATAATGTAGATGGGGGAAAGAATATTGGTGTAAGGCCTGGTTCTAAACCCATTTGATTTCTGTGCTTAGTTTTTATTTATCTTAGTGAGAGTTTATTTACGTATCTCTTTTAAGAAGACCACACGTACCCCAATGGTTCGCACAACACAGGTTGAAAACCACTGATATAGCATTTAAAATGCACGTTTTTTAATCTCATTATTGTTATTTATAAATCTGTCCAACGAGATAGTTGCAGTACATATAATTTAACATTTGAAGCTGCTTTGGTGCAGTTTGTGGCTGTACCTTCCTACTGTGATGGGGCTTCATAAAAACTGCACAGTGCTGCCATATATTAAACAGATAATAAATTGTATTCGTATGAAAGGAACTGCAGGAGCAGCTGTTCCATTTTTCCATTGTTACGTCATGTTTCCTGATGAATACAAACTTACCGAAAAAGAAAAATATATTTGGATTTGAAGACAGCCATATACTTTTATCTCCCATCATTCAGATCGACTCGTAGCTTCGTGGTCGTGGTTTTCTAGCAGAAACTATAAGACTATTTCATCGGCATCTTAGAAGCTGTATGAAATAAATATATTCTTAGTAAACAAATACAATCTTCTGGTTTGATCACATCTAGAAGACAAAAAAAAATTAACTTGTTCCCCTTTGAGGTGAAAGGAAACGTGAGATAGGGGTGATACTGTTTGCAGTTTTTATAGATAACGAAAATATTATTACTTAGTAGATAGGCCACGTTTAGTTTAATTTCTTAAGCATGATAATATCGACAGTTTTTGAATATTTGTTCTGGGCATCGATTAATTTGAACCATACTTTTATCTTAATTAAAAAATCTAATAGATTTAATAATGACACCTGGACATGGGAATCGTACCCAGGATCTTTGGCTTACCACGCCAAAACTCAACTATTGAGCCATTCAATTTTTTTTTCTGTATTTGATTATAATTTATATACGGTTCATTTCCGTAATTACAATCATTCATCCCCCGAGCTTTGCCTTTCTGAAATACTTAATTGTACAGCGTTACTTTTTTACTTCTTGATTTAAAAAAAGTCTGTTCAAATGTCAACATACTCATGACAAATATTCAAGAATTGTTGAGATTACTATGAGTATAAATTTTAGCTAAATGTATCTACTGAAGTAATATTTGAATTGTTTACGCCAAAAAAGAACTGATATCAAAACTGGAAAAAATGCGGACCTCCATTCAGAACAAGCAAGACAAGAAAAGAGTTTGAAACCAAATTTTAAACTCTATGACTTTAATGATTGAATTTGAAATATTAATGATGAACGCAGTGGAGGATGAGTATCCTATTCCAAGTAGTCGAAGTTTTAAAGGTCGTTTGTTTCATTTTTCCAGTGTAATTGACAGAAAATCTGCTTAAAATAATGCCAGGTGACTAATGTTAATTTTGCAATAAATATTTGCAATCTGCCTCTTTATTTATTTATGCATTTAAATACAAAATATATATTTCCTCTTTTTTACTATATTCCCAACTCTGAGTTCATGGGTCTTTTTGATTCTTTATAAAAAAGAAAGAAAAAAAATACTATACATTAATTTGAAGACAAATGGATTCGGTTTCCAGAAATTCGCTTGGGATTCTGTAATAGTATTTTTATTGTTACATTATATAAAATAGGCCTTGGCAAGGATTTAAATCCATATTCTAGCTCATAGCTTGAAGTATAATAACTTAACTTATTTCTTTGGTTTTTTATTGCTAAACTCAAATATTAGTCGTAGAGTTAGTAGGTGAAACCCTTTGAAGCTTAAAATTTGATCCAAATTTTGAACAGGATTTTCCCCACACTTGCAGGCAACAGTAAACGTGCATCTTATAATATTTATATGAAGATGTTGAAATTAACCATTTGTTTCCATGTTCATTTTATTGTATTTATACATGTATTAAAATTAACAATCAATCGACTAGCATAAAGCATCTACACGTCCGTGAAAATAAAGCTTATTTTAAGACAAATAAACTAAATATGTGCTAATTAAAACCTATGGTAAGTTATGTAGCTACCATATAGATTTATATAGTTGTCAATAGCATTTAATTATGCTATTCAACAAAAGTGCATACTTATTGACACAGTAAGTTGATATATAATCTAATTTGGTTAAGAAATAACATTTTTATATTTCCTTTTAAAATATTTTACTAAAACTTCTTTTGTATTTTATACGTAAAGTCATAGCTGTATCAATATTTATTAAATACTACCATCAAACTAGTAAAATGTTATCACTATTGACAGCGAAACACATTTTTTAAATTAAAATTCCTTACCATCAGCATCCTTCTTTTTTGTTTTAGCACCACGCCTTACTACCCGCTCGGGCTACACGCTTATGTACTAATTACGCTAATGGTTTTAGGGATTAGGAAGGTTATATTTAGAGGAAGTATAGCCTCATTTGTGTGGAGGGAAAGTGGAAAACCATTTTGGAAAAAAACATCCTCAATACACCCAACCTAGATTTGAACCTCGACCTACCAGTCAGTGGCAGTCTAGTCTGCTGCGAGAGTAGCGCGTTAGACCATGCGGGCATCGAAACGGGTTCAGAATCCTACTATATTAATAGAATATGCACGGTGAAAATTAAGGGTGTCCGGTAAATCTAAAATAAAATATAGACCCTACTTATTCCAATGTTGTTAGTGGCAACAACTAAAGAATCAAACGTTTGGTAACCATACCATGCACACATAATATGCAACATTCCTTGCCATGCACGTACTACTGCATCGAAAACTGTCCGGATTATGCGGCTTCGAGTCGACCGAGCAGAAAAACCGTGTGGCTCCCCACAAAGAAACAACGAATCCCATAACAACCCTTCCCCTTCACTTGTTTCAAGGGAGCAGATCAACTTGCTATGCAGTCTCCGTTCAACAAGCAGAGAGGCACGGCCTCCTCGATCACAGAACTAGTTAAACATAGCCTCCTGGATAACAGAGAAAACATGGATGCACCTATTAAACTTATTTGGAATATGTGGATATACATCCATCCATCGAGTATGTTATTTGGGAGGTGATATTAGCCTAAGTGAGGATGTGCAAGTGATTCTACCAAGGATGGGCACGTGATTTTACCAAGGATGGACACGTGATGTTACCAAGGATGGACTCGTGATATTACCAAGGATGTACATGTGATGTTACCAAGGATGGACTCATGATATTACCAAGGATGGGCACGTGATTTTACCGAGAAAGGTCACGTTATGTTACCAAGGATGTATACGTAATTTTACCAAGGATGGACACGTCATTTTACCAAAGATGGACACGTGATTTTACCAAGGATGGACTTGTGATATTATCAAGGATGGGCACGTGATTTTACCAGAAATCAAGGAACAGGGAACTACAGCTAAAAAATAAATTCAATTTTTACCTTTCAAATTTAATACATTTTCTGTCATTTCTCTAGAGTAATACATTATATTTCAATATATGCATAGTCACATCATCCTTTGATTCTTTCAACTTAGTTTTAATTGACTCAAATGTCTATTTTAAAATGTCCTGTACCTAATTCTTAGATGTTTGTTTCAATGTCAACATAATCATAATTAAAATGTATCATAACTTGTAAAAATATTTTACAAATATATTTTAAATATTGTACATTTATATTATATTTATATTATATATTTATGTTTCTGTCACGTCAATCTAGTACAACTTGTCCAACTTAAATGAACTTAAATTTGAGTTTTATTTTTCTTAATATTCTTAAACGTTCCTTAATAAGCATTTCAAATTTTTTCAAAAAATTTAATGCTATTGTTAAGAGGCAAATTTTTTGAGAATTAATATTTTAGCATTACGTAAACACACAAATGCCTGCTTCGGTGGTTTCAAGGTCCTTTGTATAGATTGAATTGCCAATGGTTGTGAGATGGAGATTCAAATCCCGGTCAAGTGGGCTGAGGATATTTTACCCCACATTGTCACCTTCTACCTTCTTGCGAATTCAGGCACTTTTACTTTTAATTTAAATTCTATCATCCCTAATCCAATGATTTATATAGGCTATGCGGTTAACCCAAACACAATACACACACACAAAAAAGCCAATAAGTCTGAAACGGGTCAGTTACTCACTATTTATAACGTTAATAATTATTATATTCTAATATATTCATTCCTCAGAAATCAAGAGCAATCCCAATATCTAGACCTACACATATTAATTTAACTCTTCTATGAACGTTGAGGAACAATATCTATCAGTCACATTACTGGTGTAATATTTTAAAAACTAGCTGATGTAGGGTATCTGTTCTTCGCACGGGGAATATATTAAGTATCTTTGTTATGTTTTGTATTTAAAACAAACCACAGGAAATAGTAACGAAATCTTAAACTATGTTTAAATATCAATCCTTTATTGGTTTAAATTGTGATACAAAACGCGAAAGTAGGCTGACTAATACACATTGTCAAAATAGAGATATAATCTGAACATGTTTTAAAAGCTGACATTTCTTTTGAAGATTAAGTTATAACCTCACTATACGCATTACTTTGAATTCTTGTCTGTTGGTGCTAATATTCAAGAAAGAAGAGTGTCACATCATGAATAATTAGTTGTTAAAAGGTTGTAATTAAATCATATCAAGAGTATTTTAGAATTTTTTCACCTCATTTATCCCGTTTAGCATTTATACTCTTTTACCCTAAATGATACTCTTTTTCCCCCTTTTCCCTTATTTCCCTATTTACCTTTTCGCTCTCATTAGCCTTTCCACTCCATTTACGCTTTCTACACCACTAGTATAATTTACCTCTTTTTCACCCCTTTTGCGGATTTTTAATCTTCTTACCTTTTTTATTTCTTTTACCCCTTTTAACCTTTATACCCTTTTATTTTTTATGATTTACTTTTAACTCCCTCTACTATTTTCCCCCTTTTTACTCTTTTTACCATTCTTGCTTAATTGTGCCCTTTTTGACATTTTGGTAATTTTTTGACATTTTGCAATTTTTACCGTTTTTGTCTTATTGCCCTTTTGATTAGATTTACTTTTTATCATTTTTACCATTTTAAGCCTCTTGGTCCTATTTACCCATTTTTACATTAATTACCCGGCTCAGCCTCTGAGAAAATTTTAGAGTAAAGAGTTGGAAAAATGTTAAAAAGGGTAAAACCTACTAATACATCAAATTTGTTTATTATAAATAAATCACAACGTCTAACAGTTAATATAATCCTATATATTATTTGTGTTGTCAACACCCCTTTTTATCAACTAATACAAAGCCTACAGCGATGAATAAGGTATCAGTGGATAGAATTTTTTACCGACTTCTGACATAGCATACTCAGTTTACGTTAAAACTCATTGTTTGTTTAGAATTTAAGTTAGAAAGAAAAATCTAACTATAATTTTGGTTGAATGGGTAAAGTCTCGCAAGGGTTTACTGGTATGATATAATGGCGCTTTGAGAAGAGATTATTGCGGGTAACAAACTCTTGTTGTTCACTCTCGATGGCAACTAAACTTTCATGGCCACCAAAATACATTACAAATTTTATGAAATAAACTAGTAAAGCTTTTTCACGGCGTTAATATTTCTTCATTTTTTTATTTTTTATTATTTAAATTTTCTAATAAAAATGTCGACTTCGAGGTGCTACCGTTCGTGCTCAAGAGCTACTAGTTTTTAAATTTCAGACCTCTGCGTGTGGTAGATGTCGCACAGTTCTCATGACAGACAAATTCTAAATTGTATAAGAAAATAAGATCATGCATTAAAACGCATCCTAAATTATATCTAGGCTTAAAATAAACCATAAAAATTGTTTGGTGATTCAAATATTAACAGTTTACATATTCGAAAGTACGAGTGCTCGAGAATATTGTCAACATTATTTAAATATTAGTCCAGGGTAATTCGTGTATGGGTATTGTGTGTCCCATGTGCTCGACGTAGCTCTTAAGTTTACGGTCATGCACCAAGTCAAAACAAATTGCAGTCCAATTTTCTTAGAAAGAGCGCTTTAGAAAATACAAACATATTGGTTTGCAGCCCCAATTGATAATGTTTTATAATAATATAGTATTGTTATTTTATAGTTAGGGCCTATTGATATTACCTATCAAAAGTGACAGCTGCATATCGCATGACTTGACGTATGAATGCGTAAAAGTAGATCGAGTAATTCTTCTAACTGTTAGATTTGGCCCCTATTTTGAGAATTGTTCTGTACTTCTCCTGCCTAATACACACACACACACACACACACACACACCAGTATTAACTTAATCCCCCAATGAATTCCTAGTAATAAAAGAGAGAGCCAAGCTTAATGAAGTTGCTCGAACCAGATGGTGACAAGTGTAACGCTAGATAGCAGCAGCGAGCCGCCTTGTCGGTGATAGCAATCTGTAGATCTGTCACAAGGAGAGCTCGAGTTGTCACGACAGTTGCATGCGATGTTGTCGAGCTGTTGACAGCTGACTTGCTTCCTCTGGGGGATCCAGGGTATCTCTCCACAGGATCTAGACTACACCCCAGTTCAATATGTTCCACAGATTCGTCACAATCAAGAGGATGAAGGGAGACGTCTCTATTCTCTAGACAGATTGGAATGGCTAAATAAAGAGCTGATAATGATTTGAATATTTTATATACTAAACGGCTTTCAAATTTTGGCTATATTTTGGTTTTATCATAGCTTTTTTGTTAAACTTGCCTACGATATTTAAAAAATATTGTGAATAACATCAAGCTCAAAAGAAACTGAATTTACAGTGGAATGAAGGTCAAGGTTTTTATCTCAGTCGTGTTCACAAGGATTATTTTCCGAATGTTACTTATCACGGGGTTTTTCACAATCCTTCTCCAAGCAAACGTGGATACTTTTCCTATAAATTACACTTGCAGTCTCTAGCCTTTAGAAAAACATTTTAAAAACCTCTAATTTAAATGAACTTATAAAAATATTAAGATTTTATGGTTTGTTAAGTGGTATATTATAATAAGTCTAAGAGAAACTATTTCTTCCCGGATTGTGGAAATATTACTAAATTAAATATAGTTGATAAATGACATATTAACACGAGAATTAATCCAAAATCATATTTCATGTATATTTAATTTAATTGAAAAATGTACCCAAAGCAAAGATAATTTTCTTATTAGTTTACGGATTCAACCTGTTTTAAATTAGTAAATATATTGGGGGAGCACGTGTAAAAAAATCATGATCTGTGGCAGAGTTATTAATGGAAAGGCGATTATTTTTTTACCAGAGATTATCTGTAGATGAGTAATTTCCATATTTTCGCTCTTTGCTGTGAGGCTTATATAATTCGTGACGTCAAGATGACCGGCAATGAGATTCAGAAACTCGACAATATCTCAGTTATTTATTGGCCTATTTCTTTCTTAAAGGCTAATATTAAAGATAGCTAAAATTTGTATGAAAAAGTCCTTAGATTTTTATTCTAAAGTAAACAGTATTTTAGATATTTGTTTTAATATGGTTCTCACATTTAATAATTGTATTTTTTCATACGTTACTAAGGAAATATAATCAATTAATATTAATTTTTCGATAAGAAATTTTTTTTCAGGTAATAAAATCTAGTTAAACATAATTTTAAAGGTGTAATGAAATTATATCAACCACAATTGTCTAAGCGAGAGCGCATCATTTAAAGGAGGCGTTAGTTAAAAACTCAAAAATTAAACAAAATCTTTCGATGCAGTAAGAGTTCCAAATGAGTTCAAAGGCAGTGATTACAAGCACCTCGAAGAACACTTTGAAAAGATTACAATTGAATAAATAACTAAGTTAAATATCCGATGGCATCTGTCCTGTTACAAGAAGTACACCCACCAAGGTAATATTGATAAACTACAAGACAGATACTAATACAGCGAGCAGACAATGAAGCAACTCCCCCAATATCAGTGTGCAATAAGGAACTACTTCCCTGCACAAGATCTATATAAAATAGGGCCTACTTATTTTGTAATAGACCTGAATCTAGGATACATCCATTGTTAAGAGATATATATTATGCAAGGCCGTAGTCAGGGGGGGTTTTCGGGGTTCAAACACNNTAAAGCAAGGCCGTAGTCAAGGGGAGGGGGGGTCAAAGCCCCCCGAAATTGTATGAACAAAATATATATGGCTTTATTTATGGTTCAAACAATATCAAAATTAAGGTACAAGTACAAATCAGGGGGCTGTGTTACCATAAAAAGCACTTCAGAGAGCTTCCAGAGGTATTTATTATTTAGAATTTTTTCTAGCCTTTAGCGGTTATGGTGTTATGTTGTAGTAAAAAAAATTTTCAGATAGCTTCTTAATCTGTTTAATAATTAGAATTTATCCTAGCCTCCAATAGTTGGGGGTAGTGTTGCCATAAAAAACACTTCAGATAGCTTCTAGAACAGTTTTTTATTTAGAATTTTTTCTAGCCTCCGTCAATTGGGGGATGGGCCCACCAAACCCCCCCTGAAACTATTGGCTGGCTACGGCCTTGATATTATGTAATATTTCCAATGAAAAGGCTGGTAATAAGATCTACGACTCTGTACAGCTGAGTGAAAACAGCAAATTGAGTGAATGCATTAATCCAAAATATGTGTTTACGTATGATCTAGCTTATTACAAGGAATGTTACGCGAAAAATGTAATCAATAGCTTCTGAAGTACCGATAAGACAGAAATAACACTTAATGTGCCAGACTGTGTTGTGCAGAAATCATGGAATGTTCACTAGAAGCTCTTTTTGAAGGTAACGTGATCATGATGGCAGATGCTGAGAGACAGTACAAAGAGATCTGTCACTCGAATGCTGTTAAACAGTAAGACATGTTGTCAAGAACATATCTTAAAAACAATTATTGAGCTTGAAATGTTTTACATGGATGTAATATTCACAGATACTATCTACAAAAATCCATCACAGCGTAGGCTTATTTCTTTGAATCTGTTGACGATGTTTTGGCTGTCAAAGGAGGTCAAAGGAGGCCACTTCCAACATGAATTCAAAAAGTTTATGTATAAGGATACTACATTACTACTTGCTTCATCAAAAGACAATGACAGAGGAGGGATGGATGGTTCTATTACAAAGGAACAGATCACAAACGTAATAACAAAATAAAGTATATCCTTTTTCAAATGAAGTATTGGTGGGAAATAAATTTCAGATAGTGGAAATTATTCATCTAAAGATAGCTTTTAATGAAAAAAAACCCCTATAATCTTTCCAACACTAACTTTGCCATGGGAATACATTTTTGAAATAATTATTATTGACTAGCAGAAGTACCTGGCATTGCTAGGGGTAGCCACGCAATGGCTAATCTGTGTGACGCTTCTCTTTGCTTGAAATAGAATAAAAATCTCATCATTTTATTTCTTCCAACTAAGTTTTTAACAGATTTTAAAAAATCTCATTTAAAATTTAAAATTCCATCTTCAAGGTGCATAAGTTCATGCATAGGAGCAAACAATTTTAAAATTTCGGACTTTTGTGAGCGCTATATATCACGCAACGCTCAACAACAAAACTCATCTTATTAATATGGTTTGGCATAATTGCTTATAATAGTTTATAATGATAAGTAAAATGATTAATTAATAATATGGAAACGAGTTGTTCAATTTAAAGAGAAAACAAAAAATTGAGTTGATAAAGAAATAATTTAATATTAGTAGTATGCTCTCACTTTAAATAAGTATTTAGATATTTTATTTCAATGTAATTTTATAAATAAAATACATTGTACAAATATGCATTGTCAGTTTTTAAAATCCGTTACAAATTCACAGCTTAATTTATAATAAAATGTAAGTGTGAAACTGGAGCTCATCTGCTAAGATGCACCGTTTAGAAACATGTTTTAAAATCATTACTAAGTAAATTTACCTTAAAAAAATCCAGGTGTAATTAAATATATAAACACATTAATTACTACCAAATACCTGATCATTTTCTTTAACAAAATTTTCTGCTCAGCCGAAATACGGAAAAATAAAACAAATATCTAAAAGACCGAAATTTAACCATACCATCCAATTTTTATCTTTGTAATTTTTTATAGGTTTTGTAAGACGGTCTTTCAAAGCGTGTTATGAACAAGAAAATAAAGATTTACAAGAATACATTAAATATAGCCCAAAACCACTGGCTCTTGTGTAAATATTGTTCTAGCTTTGCTCCACTTGGCCAGTATTGTGGTTGTACTTCAATCCGGACTCTCTGCACATGTTAAGACTCATGTATTGATGATATCCTGTAAAACAAAAACACAGACAGTAAAAATAGGCTTTTAAAATTTAATTTGGGGTGTTTAACGTGCCCTTTACGAAATTACTGGATATATGTTAATATACTGTGTATAAGCCTCACTTCTTGCTATCCTTTCGAGTCATACGCTTATGCAAAAATTATGTTAATGTGTTAGGAAGGATTAAGGCTGAATTTAGAGGAAGTGTACCAGCATTTTCTTGGAGGTAAGTGGAAAACCATTTAAGGGAAATATCTCAATATATCCGACCGAAATTCAAAACCCGATCTCTCCGTAATTTGCAACCCAGTATATAACGAGAGTCACACCTTAAACCTTTCGACTACCAAAGAGAGTATTTTTATATAAGCACATCACTTACAAACTAGCTAAATTCTAGAATAAATAAAACCCGTAGTTCCCCCAACATTTTATTTTTCTTCGCTAAATCATAGTAACCGTTTGGGCTATACGCATACATTAATTACACTAGAAGAGTGGGGATAACAAAGGTAGAATATTAGAGGAAATATAACCATATTTGCATTTACGGAAAGTGGAAAATTATTTAGGGAAAACTACTCTGAGTAAATCCAACCGGGATTCGAACCATATCTCCCCATCATCATCAATACCTTCTAACACGATAGTGACGCCCTAGAAGCCTGGACCCTTCAACAACTTAAGGGTAGCTTTAGATTCATCACTTTAAAAGGTTATTCCCTAAATTCACCAATGAGTGTGTAGTTTCCACCATGCCAGGTATTGAACCCGGAACTCTTAGCTCAGTAAGAGACGCGCTATCGATTGAGCTAAGATAACGAACAAGGGTGAAGAGGGAGAGTAAATAAGTAATCAATCAGTTTTTGTTTATAGTCAACACATTCTGTAATAGTCGATTCTTTGTCATTTTAATGTCAAAATTTTAAGAAATTTCACCGAAAGTTCTGCCTTGGTTAGTGTGAAGTCCAATGGTGACACCAAACCCGCTGATGAACTCGTCCACTAAAACTCCTGCCACAGTAACTGCCTTCTGGTTTGTTAGATAATACACATCCACCATACGAGTAAAGTAGTCTGATACAACCATAGCTACTTTCTTTTCCTGCTTCATCTTTAGAAAGGGGCCTAATATAACAATAGCCACCAATTGCACTGGTTCATCTACCCAAAACTTCTGTAGTGTTGTCTTAGCTGTCATTTGAGTTTGGCTATCTGGACCATCAGTTCATTGCTGAATCCACTTTGTGGTGTCACGACGGAGATCAGGCCAGTAGAAACGTGAGCAGAAATTTTCATTTGTCTTGTGAATACCTGAGTGACCTCGACCGTGAAGACACCGTAGGGTTTTGTTTTAAGCGCTTGAGGAACAATCAGCTGAAGTCTATGGGTGTTTCCATTTTCTTAAAAACGTCTATAAAGAATGCCTTGTTTAGTTATGATTGGTCCCATTGAGTCCTTAAACTCGTAGTGGTTCTCCTAAGTGCCATGGTGGCATCGTCATCGTAGAGATGATGGTTGTTAGCTTCTTTCCATCGTATCACAGGGCCGATCACTTCATATTCTACCTCTGACTGATGTGCCTTATCAAGTGACACAACAGGGTTCAACAATGATATGGCTGAAATTACTGGTGTGACTTTTGCATAATGTAAAGAAACAGGGGTTGTGGTCCTAGGGATCCCACACAGTAGCTTACCACGGGGTTTCAACAGTTGTGCTTCTGGATAGAGGGAACCTGAAGCTGTCGTCACATAAGAGTTATCATACGCCTGTTGGCACTGGCAACATGTTATTCTTTAAAGTTAATCCGAGTTACCGTGTTTCATACCTGGATGAGGTTCAACCACATAGTTGAATCACGAGAGGCGCTCCAGACATCGAAATCAACAAGGGCTAGTAGTTATCTGCGTGTCGTACAATATGGCCTATCTATCTTAGTAAGGGGGCTCTTATAAGAAACTATTTTCTCTTTACCATCTTAAATCTAACTAAGTACTGTTCCAACTGCGCTTGTATCACAATCCACCAAGTATTTACACCCCGGATAGGGAAACCCTAAAACAGGAGCGGTCACTGATATTCAAAAGGCTGTATCACAAGTTACTCGAACACAAACGTTAATGTGGGTATCCACTAATGCGTATCCGCGTATCATGTCATCGTTGCGTAGGCCTATCATCAAGTGGGATACGGTGCAACACTGTCTGTTTTTTTGGTATCATCACTGCTTATCCGTATCGAAACGGAGGGCACGGGACTACAATACGTATTGAACTTGAGTGTTCCGTTTTGGTTATTCTGCAGCAATGAGCACATCTCTGTAAATAGAAGCAGCCTCCTACATTTTTATTCGCTTTTCGATTTTAAAAAACAAAACAAAAAAACGAAAATCACCGCGTTGGTGGTTGTCAAAATTGAATACAAGAGGAGAAGTGTCAGTGGAACAAGTTTATTGACTGACATACATTTCCAGTCTGTCAGTGGATTGTACAAAAAATGTAATTAGGATGCACCCAACTGATATATATATTCAATATATTCAAAATATATTCAAAATATCACTTTGAATGGCACATCGTACATTCTCATCATAAGAACGTAGTTTAGAAGCCACCAAATTACCAAAATGAAAAGTATCATCATTAACTTGGTTTGCTGAAGCCGTTAGCATCTCAAAATCTTTATCGAGACGTCGATCATAAGATGTCTTCGTTTTGTTCTTTTTAGAAGAGCTTGGTGTTTGCGGCTCTAGGCACCTTTTAATGGATGATGTGCTCACCCAGAACTTTCTCCCTATTATGACTCCTCGCCCTTTAACGTCTGGCATGCTGTCAACTTGGTCACTTGTTGCATTCTGGATCTGAAAAGGAAAACAACTTATTATTGAATTTTTTTTATTATGAAATAAAGAATTAACATTGTGTTATAGAATCCAAAAACTCAATAAGATTGGCTGAAAGTGTCTAAAGGGTAAGAAACTAAATGGAACTTTCCACACCGTGTGGGGGCCATCGATGGCAAACACATCACATTGCAGACTCCTGTAAAAAGTGACAGTGAATACATCAATTACAAAGGATTTTTTAGCATTGTTCTTCTTGCTTTGGTTGATGCTAACTACAATTTTGTGTTAGTGGACGTGGGTTGCCAAGGAAGAATATCTGATGGTGGGTTGTTCTCAAGCACTGAGCTGTACAAACAAATGGAGGGAAATCGCTTGAATCTTCCTGAGCCTACTCCTCTAAACAGGAGAGAAAAAGAGTTACCATTTTGTTTCGTTGGAGATGAAGCCTTTTCTATGGCGGAAAATCTGATTAAAGTTTATCCTGGCTACTACGCAAAAGGTTAAAAACAAAGAATTTTCAACTATAGGCTTTGTAGAGCAAGCAGAGTAGTATAAAATGTATTTGTCATAGTTTCATCAGTTTTCCACGTTCTAAGAAAACCCTTGTTGCTAGAATCAGAAAAGGCTTCATTTATAGTACTGACAGTCGCTTTGCCACATAACTCATTCCACTGCACTCTACACTCCACCAGGAACATTTGTTTCCAAATAGGCAGGTGTCATGAGAAACTGAAGTTGGAGAGGATTAGATAATAATATGGGTTCAATTCTTCTCTTAAAAAGAGTGGCACGCAGAACAAAGTCTATATTGTCAATTATAAGGGAAGAATTATCTGACTACTTTTTAAAGAAGTGAAAATAATATGGCAAGATACTTATGCGTAGTACCTATTATTTTGTGTTTTCTTTTCTCAAGCTAAATTACATTGATTATAATTTTAACTTAAATTAAATTTTTCAAACCTAGCTACTAACTTACATAATTGATGTTTCTAATAACTATAAGGGCTGTCCTTATATTACGTAAGGGTTTTTTTTTTGGGAGAAGTGGTAGGTATTTTCTTACGTTTTCTTAGTATGGGTGGTTGGCTCAGAAGCCATCTTACGTAAGGTTTTTTATTAGTATTTATAATGAAAGAAACTTTTTTTGGTCAGAACATTCTGGTATGCTTCATTTTCAATAAATAATTAGCTCCACTTTAATCACTAAGTTTCACTGTTTTACAGAAATAATTGAAAGATAGGTTTTACATTTTGCACAAATAACAATTAAACCATTAAAATAATTTAATTTACCAAATCGTAAAAAAATACCTAAGATAGAGAGGAGGGGGTTGACAGAAAATATTACAATCCCTGACTCATTATTTTATTAAAGAATATAAGATCATGTACTCACCGTACTCAATGTGAGTCTAGGCTTGTTCTTGTTCCATATAAAACTCATACTATCAAAGGCGAACCATGAGCTTTTGTATACTTCATGTGCACCTAGAAAGATTTTTAAAATGAGTCATATTTAATGCATTATTTTTATAAAAACATTCTAAAATAAATTAACTTATTTTTCTTTATCTTACTAAAGCAATTTCAATT
Organism: Timema bartmani; assembly: GCA_902151455.1. Classification (NCBI taxonomy): domain Eukaryota; kingdom Metazoa; phylum Arthropoda; class Insecta; order Phasmatodea; family Timematidae; genus Timema; species Timema bartmani. The sequence goes on from CABFWB010000947.1 coordinate 104,434, forward strand.
TTTACATATCTTTTCCAGCGCCGGTGCTCTTTGTAATTCTCATTTTCTCCCTCCTAAGGGATGATGAAAGATATTCCATCTTCTTCTTGCACTCATCTACCGACTTTTCCATCTCCTTTGCGACGTCCTCCCATGCATCTTGTTTTCGCAATTTATTGAAATGATCAGGATGTTTTGGGTCCCAAATTAAGTAAATGTAAGGTATGTTTCTATAAACCGTATGGTCTCCTCCTTACACCACTCCATTGGACCAAAAATATACTTTTAGCAACAATAAACGAAAAAAACTTTACTAACAAAAACCAATCTCTACACAAGGTTTCCACCGGACGTCCTCTACAGGAATGAGCGTGCAACGCGGTAAAATGGCAGCCTGTCCACATATGTTGCAACCTAGTGCCGTATCATTCCTTTGATGTGACGGTGAAAAACCGACAAATGACCGACTGGACCCGTATCACATTTGGCACGCCACTTCGCAACGATTTCCCGTCTCCACTGATACACAACGGTGATACGATAAGTAACCAGTGGATACCCGCCTCTAACCCTTTGTGAGGGAGTCGCTGCATAGGTCTAGCAGTTATCGCAAAGCTGCAGATTATTATTATTATTATTATTATTATCTTACTACCCGTTCGGGTTATACGCACTTACGCTAATGTGAAATGGTAGAGTGATTGTGAGATGAAATTGAGGACCTACAGTTTAACGTGGAATCCGAACCACGGTGGAGGCCTGGCATTCCTCACATTCACAAGTTGTGATTAATACACGTCTTGTCAGAGGTGAAGGAAGGGTTTGGCAATCAGATAAATCTGTGCCGGGACCGAGGATTGAACCCCGGACCCCCAGCACAGAAGTCTGACACCTTACCCCTAGACCAGCAGGTCACCTAAAGCTGCAGATGTAGCGGTGATAGTGTCTAGCTGCACGTAAGAGTTCAATTCTTCCACAGTTATAGTAATGGGCCAAGATTCAACCTTGTTTAGTTTCTCTTTCCTTGTGGTAATATTTTGTGTTGAATTAGCCATAGCGATATATAAATAAATACAGCCACAAGTAAGTTGTATAGATAAAAAGAGACGTGCAGCTGTACTAATTACCAGATGGCACACAAACACGCACACACACACACAAACGTAATTGTTCTGAGAGCACATACACATGAAACACACAAAATAAATGGACAGAGCAAAAAATAAAAACTTAATATAAAACTATCTTCATACACATATCACTTTTCGAAATAATAACACGCACCACATACCACCAGTTTAACACGTATTATTTCATCATCTATACACTACACAGTGAAGTACAGAGAATGCTCTACCTGCTGGAATATGCCTTAAAACCTACTGTCCTGGCAAGTAATATTGAAGGAGAGGTAATATCCCGTTATCAATGTTAGAGCAACGTTCTTAGCTACCTAGATGTTTGCAGTCAACCTTTGTCGATACAAAGGTAAGACTGCCGACTTTCAGAGCAAATCCAGTGTACATCCAGCCAGGATTCCAACCCTAATCTCTCCATCAACGACAAAACACAGACCAAACGAGCATGACATTTAGTCTGCATGATATGATTCTCCCAGTTTTTTAATCGTGATCAAATAATGACTGACATACTCGTCTTATACTGACAGTTGAACTCGTCCACGAAGCACATGTCATGGAAAAGAATGCCCGGCCCTTGTCCGTCCCAGACACAGAAGAACTTGATTATCTTAGAAGACTGGTCACAAGGAGTAGGATCCGTGCAAGGGTCATCCTTCCTCAAGTAATTGATGGGAATAAACCCCGCGGAGTACTCGTCCAGTGGGTTTTGGGCAGAGGACCACTGGACCACCATACAGCCTGAAACAAATATACGTAATTAGATTGATTTGTTAAATTGTTGATAAGTCTCCAATCAAGGTTTTAATAACTATGTCAGGAAGTTGGTCAAATTCGGGGTCCGATACATATTACTTTGCATGGATATGATTTTCTTGGCAACGCAAATATGCTATCTAGTTTCTACACTATATGATATAGTTTTTAGATGTTGTAGAAAACTGTAATGGTGCATTAAAGAGGTGGTAAAAGGGGGGGGGTGCTATTCTTGGGCTCTAGCAAAAGGCCCATTCCACAAATTTATATAATTTGGTTACAGTATGGTCCCAAACAATCTTAATCAAGATTGGAGAAATGGAGAGCAAGCCAGTGTTAGCGCAAACCCAGCCGGATATTTTTAACGGCAACCCTGATCATTTAGATTTTGTTTCATATGGCATTAACTAATACTAAGTGTTTTAAATCTGACTTCCATTGAAATTTTTGATTTAATCTTTGTACTAAGAAAGTAATTAATGAACGACTTAACTAAGTGGCACGCACTCTAAAAGTCAAACCCATTTAGTTTGATTTGCCGATGATGGGGAGGTCAGGGTTTGAATCCCTATTTAATGAGTATTTTTTTATCTAAGTGGTTTCCCACTCTTCCTTCACATAGAATACTGGTACACTTTAAATTAATTGTACCCTCCTCATTAATACCACATTAGCGTAATTAATATATAAGCGTATGGCCCGAACGTGTCCTAAGACACAGTGAAATGATCAAAATTTTATTAGATTTTAGATTTATAAATTTTTTGGTCCGATTTTTAAGATATAGATCTATTTTCTTTTTCAAAATAAACAATATTAATTACTAGCTGTACATTTACGATGCTGCACAGGTAAAACATTAATCATTATTTTGTTAAACACAGGGGCGGATCCAGTATTTTCATGAGAGGGGGATGGGGGTTTTGCAGGTGCTCTCACAGGATCAGGTCAGGGAGGTTCCCCTCATGAAATTTTGACAGAAAAATACTTCAAAATTTGAGAGTAAGTCTTAAAGTAATTTTTCAGTGTAACGCTAAGCTTGAGAATAATCCTCAAATGAAGGGTATAACTTGAATATTGCGATTAGTATTGAAATTTATTAAAAATAAATAATAAGAACATTAACAGATAGTGATTATTAGGAGGGAAATAGGTTTAAACATTATAACAATTATTATATGAATAAATTCTTAGCTATTCCATTTATCATTATAATGATGAATATAAAATACTACAATAAAACCATCATGTCGAACTAGTAAAGAAAAACGCGCACTGACCGACAAAAAACATTGGCAGCAAGATACCTCGCGTTTGGCGACAGAATGGCGCGAACAGAACAGAATGGGGTTTGACCCCGTAGTGTGGCGCTAGGGGGAGGTAGGAACTCATAGGCACGCAAATTAAATTTTGGTAATTTTTTTAATGACTATTTTTGCCTTTTTACTACTTAATGAGCTTTTTGTCTTAAGTATTTATGATAATTACCATATATTAATCATTTAATAATATTACCAATAACAATTTAAAAAGAATTAAATCTGATTATTAAGATAGTATTACGTGATAATAAAACTAGTATTGACTTTAACATTGATTTAATTGGTTTAATTTCTTTAGGGGGTCGCGCACCCCCGTGCCACCCTCCTGGATCCACCCCTGGTTAAACAACCAAACAATAGTTAACAATGTTATAAACCGGTGATCAAGTGAGTTCTTCAAGCTCTTAATAAGTTATGTACTGTACAAATTAAAAAAATAACAGATATTGGACTCTGACTTTTCCCAAAGCGCGCATGTAAAGTTTAAGATTTCTAGGTATATTTGATTTGAAAATATATGCACCGGTAGCTACACAGTCCAAGGCATCAGGCTAGCGATATTTATATAAAAGTAAAATTAAATGCCCGAGTTGTAAATCTGCCAGTATACACAAAAAACATTGGCAGCAAGATACCTCGCGTTTGGCGACAGAATGGCGCGAACAGAACAGAATGGGGTTTGACCCCGTAGTGTGGCGCTAGGGGGAGGTAGGAACTCATAGGCACGCAAATTAAATTTTGGTAATTTTTTTAATGACTATTTTTGCCTTTTTACTACTTAATGAGCTTTTTGTCTTAAGTATTTATGATAATTACCATATATTAATCATTTAATAATATTACCAATAACAATTTAAAAAGAATTAAATCTGATTATTAAGATAGTATTACGTGATAATAAAACTAGTATTGACTTTAACATTGATTTAATTGGTTTAATTTCTTTAGGGGGTCGCGCACCCCCGTGCCACCCTCCTGGATCCACCCCTGGTTAAACAACCAAACAATAGTTAACAATGTTATAAACCGGTGATCAAGTGAGTTCTTCAAGCTCTTAATAAGTTATGTACTGTACAAATTAAAAAAATAACAGATATTGGACTCTGACTTTTCCCAAAGCGCGCATGTAAAGTTTAAGATTTCTAGGTATATTTGATTTGAAAATATATGCACCGGTAGCTACACAGTCCAAGGCATCAGGCTAGCGATATTTATATAAAAGTAAAATTAAATGCCCGAGTTGTAAATCTGCCAGTATACCTAAATAAATATACTAAGTTTAATATTTTCAAATTCCTAAATTTTAGGGATTTCCGTATGGGTGATGGTGCTGTCTAAGACGCCAGACTCGCCATATGCGAAAAGCACAAATTAAGGGTAGTCTAAGTGTGTATTCCCACATCAAATTTACTATTTATATATTGAGTTTTATAGTTTCCCGAATTATTGTTGATCAAAATGTCTGGTGCGTCAGGCTTTCGATGAATGTAGTTTTTTAAAAAAAACGCTGTAGGTGCACACTTTGAGGTTTTACTATGTACTGTACAAGTTCAACATTTCATCTATATATTATTTAAGGCCTTTAGTTCACAACATATTTATGAGTAACAAGAGATACTCTATAAATATGAACACATCCTATGGTTTTTTAGTTTAGAATTGCTATGCCATGTTACAGATTGCTATTTTTTTGTTTTATTTTAGAGATACACGTGCCAGAGAACATGCAGTCTAAGTTGCAAGGATCGCAATATGTAGAGGTTGAAAAACAATACCGGTGAATACATTCTCAAATTTTCTTATATAATGTGAATATGTCAAGTTTTCACTTTTTATGTTTTTCTATTTTGGAGTTATTCACTCCCCACGTAATACAAGGCGTCAAACTCAATAGGCTTAAAAGTAGAGTAAAATACGCCTCATGTGAACTCTCTAAAGTTCCCTTAGGTACGTAATATTACGCTTGAATTATGTAGAAAAGATAAGGTAATAATAAACATTTTGTTTGTTTTTGCCACCTACTATAGATTATAGGATTATGCCGGGATCACGATCAACTTAACTTTAAATTAACGTAGCTTTCACTTAAAGTTCACTTAACTTAAGAAATAGATATGTAATTACGATTAACATAACTTCACGTAACAACTCGAGCCAAACATCTGAATTCTAAATAATGTATTTTGATCTACGATTTGTATTATTTGTAAAGTGATGATCTGTGAATGTTTACTGTTTTCTATCGATATAATAAATATTTGTCATTAAACATTTTTGATAAATTTAGCTTTCCTATTTTAGTTTCAGTGTTCGACCACTAGAATGGAAGCTGGTCATAAAACTAACAAATGAATTAATAAATAGCCCTGTAGACTTCACATAATGATTGACTGTCTAGATCATGTGATACCCTTCATGAAAGACCTCCCAGGACATTTATTAAGTTAAGTGAACTGCAAGTGAATGTTAAGTTAATTGTATCATGATCGCTTCAATTTAAAAACACGAGTAGAACCTTTACGTTAAGTTAAGTTAAGTTAACCTTGAGTGAAAGTTAAGTTAATCGTGATCCCAGCATTATTTATGGTAATGCACTAAAAGTTCTTAAATATCTTAAAATATACTGTAGCTTGATAGTAAAAACAATTGGGGATAAAATTTAAAAATAGATTAAAAATCACTGATGATTTTTATAGTTCGATTCTTGGATTTATTTTTTTTTGCGTTGGATCATCCTAAATCCCCCTGGACTAATTATAAACTTTTATAATATAACAATGGGCTACTTGTTGGTTTGTAATGTACTGTACACTTCGTTCACCCTGAAAAGTAGCAAGCGTGCCTTGCCTGCTTACACTTATGGTACGTATAAGAACGTTCCATAGTGGAGTCCATAAAGATAGGACTTTAACCTTTCATCGTAAATGGTGTGTACACTGCGTTTTACAGCTCACCCGGTCTGTCCGAACATTTACAATACAAAAAATGGATAGAGGAGGAATAACTTAAAGAATATATAATTGAAATTTAATGTAGGATGAATGTAATAATATTTAAGACAAATAATCCTCAATACCTATAGTAGAGACTTGAACCCTGACCTCCCCATCACCGAAAAAACAGACTAAATTATCTTGGCATTCATACCACCAGCGTGGGTTCGGGTTATTTAATACATCGTATTTCAGTTTTGATCTAGGCTATTATTTATTTATTTATAGAAATACTTTTAAAATTGTCACCTTACACAAAGGCTTATATTTAGATTGTAGTCTATCTCAGAGCTATTCTTCCTTGTAATTTATTCAGTATAATTACGTACCACTTTTACAGCACAGTTGTATATCTATTTATATCTATACATAGCCTATAATAAAACGTCGAGGTCTAGCTATACATTAAAATTTTTGTGGTGTTTCTTTTTTGGGGATAGTATAAACAATAATTAGGTATACCAAATAATCCATTTTAAGAAATTAAGAAAAAAAACTTTTATTTTGTTGCCAGTAATCTCAAAAGTAAGCCTACTCATCTGGTCGAGACAGGTCTTCTCTTTTAAACTCCTTTTATTTTCGGAAATTTGGTAAGCTATATACCGTCAAGCTATCTCATCAGCAAGCTAAGCAGTGATAAAAAAAAAAGGAAGAGGTAAGTAGTAAACACATGCCTCGGCTGGTTATCGCAGACACAAGGGTTGGCACGTGATTCGAGAAACGTTAAAAGGAGATATGAGGGGGCGAGTTCATGTTTCTTCTGGAATGTTTGTACGCCCATAAAGTCCTGCTCTTGACTCAATTTCATTCCTTTATAGCATTCGAAGCTGTCAGATATGTTGAATGCACTAGCATTACAACAATATACTTGCTTACTGCTTACTACTGAGCTAAAACCATAATTTGGTTTGGTGTGATAGGGCGCTCACTATAGAATGCTTCTTTCAATTTACATTTAAGTTTGTTTTATAGTAAATTTAAACTATTTATTTTGGGGTTCTTTGCAACAATGCCTCCAATCTTAATACAAAGAATGCAAATTTTTAAAATCTTTCTTTTGGTTTCTTTGTAGTTCGTAATATGTTGCGCCACCTACTTATTAAATATTTTACTGACCTCGTACGTGTCTAAAATAGTGTTTTTGGTAGTTAAAATGATTTGATGGAAAAAAGTTCATTTCCCCGACATCAATGTGAGAAAAATAAATAAAAGAGTATGGGTACTACACCATTTAAAGTGATAAGGTGGCTTTGGGACATCCATAGTCCCTCTACCTTCTAATGGGTAAATCCTGACGATTCCTAAAAAAAATTACTGGAAATGTCAATTCATATTAAACTACCTAAAATGAATTTTCGATTTAATTTTAGATAGCCACGCTTTTCTAGCGAATCATTTACTAATCGATACATAAGATACCACAAGACAATTTAAAATAATATTGAAATCCATTGTTAACGCGGCTTGTTTTTAGTTTACTTTCAACAACAACATATACACACAAAAAAACGCTTCGGTGGCCGCGTGGTCTAACGCGCTAATCTCGTGTTGGACTGGACTGCCGAAGACGGGGAGATTGGGGTTTGATCCTGGTCGGGTGAATTGAGGGTGATTTTTTCTAAATGGTTTTCCACTCCATCCACGCAAATGAGGGTGCATCTCCTTTAAATTAAGCTTTCCTAATCCATAACCTATTAATGTAATAAGTAAATAGGCATAAAACCCGAATGGGTAGTAAAACGTATTGCTAGAAATACATAAAATATTCTCTTATTATATTGGTTTGATTTTTACGTAATCTATGACTCATCAAACAAGTACATCCAGGCTATTTACATATTTAAGCTAACAGGTATAGGATGATAAAAACATATAATTTATAAGAGGTGAACCCACATTCACGTGGAGGGATTGTAGAAAACCCTCCAATACACTCGGCTGGGATTAGAACCCTGACTTTTCCAACCTCAGCAAAGTAGACTAGAAAATAATTAGATATTTTTCCAAGTACCCATTGGTTTGTAAATTATTTCCTATTTAAAAAAATTAAATAACAAACATTACTTTACTCAGAATAAAAATTAGCAATAAAATACGTTCAAAGCGTAGACCACCAAAATGTAATCACTGATTACTACAGTTCAATTTGGTTAGGAAAGAACTTATCTAACAGGAAAGATACATCTACTTTTACGTATTTTGTACTTCAACTCATGTTTCTGCAACTTTCTCTTTTTATAGATACTATCAATACCTATAATATAGTAAATTGTTATCAATATGGATCACAAAATATATGTTTGTATTTTATAAAAATGTCTTTCTACCATCTAGTATCTATAAATGCCTCCCAGAGAAATTCTAATAAGCTGCCTAATATGTTTTGGTTAGGATTTAAAACCACCAACTATCGATTTAATTTGTCAATGGTTTACCTACTTAACTCCTTAACTAGATATTAATTGACTTTGAATTGAAGAATGATGCTATGGGCCATATATTTAGAGCAAATTATTTCGTTCTAAACTATTCATGCTATACGATATAGATATTTATGCCATATTTATGACAGAGGCTTGTATTTTATTGTAAACAACAACTTTACGAAAGTGATAACCAAATTTATATATTATGTAGGGGTGATAAAGAAAGGATGAGTGGTGAAATTGGAATCAAGAAAATTCAAAAAGACAAAAGCGGGGAAATTGCATGATTTTTGTAAAAAGTTCATTAGTAGAAGACTTACATAGATCTGTGGAAAGTGCTTTGTTAAGTTAAACCAAATTGTATGTGTCATTTCCTGGCCTATCACAAATAAATATATATATAATAGGCCTAGTACAGCGTTTACTTACCAACAGCTACGAACAATAGGAGTTGCATGATAGCTTTGTATCTTCAACCACAACAGTTTTCAAACACTTTTATGAAGGAGTGAGCACTTCACTTTCCAAGATAACTATTTATTAATGATACATTTGCATTAAGTACGATAATAAATAAGTACCGTAAGGATTTATAACACATTTGTTAAATATTAGCAATTACCTTTGCACACTCTGGGAGTACTTAATATAATTCTTTTGCATGTAAATTTAATATAAAAGAAAACATTTCTAACAGAAAATAATTAAGTGTGAATTTGTTTATTAAATATCTTAGTATATTTCTCATTGTTTTGTATTCGCTCTGTGAAGTTTTATTAACGATTATTTTTAATGTTATTTGTTATTACCTTTCATTATAGTCTTTATGTGTCACAGATAAAACCTTGTTTTTTAATCAAATTTTATTCACTCTAAATAATATTAGATTCTAGATTAATTAAAAAATTTCAATTTGATAGCATCAGAATACCTATTATGAATAGTTACTTACACATTATTGATAGTTTCTTTGTTCAGATTCATTAATAATCCGAGTTTAATGTTGGGATTTTGATGGTAATCACGGCAACAAGACTAATGATAAGAATGTTACATTCTTTTAATTACTTATTTCGAAAATATAACTAATTGAAACAAAAGTAATCCAAAAAACAAAAGACCCAACAATCTTCCTTTCAAAACAAATTCAAGAAATTCATGTGTATTACTTCAATTTTAATTAACACAGACCAGCATCAGTGTTTCGGCGGTATAAAGTGGTATGGTCTCAATAGACTGAATTGGCAAGGACGTGGTTTGAATCTCAGCCGAGTGCAATAGATGTAGTTTTCTAATTATTGTTATTTTTCACTGTGGATTCTCTATCCGCTCTCGAAGATAATGTTGGTATATTTTCTCAAAGTTGACTTCTTAATTCCTACCACAAAAATAAGATTTCAATAATATCTTTATCTTGAATGTAATGTTAAAAAAAAGTTCACACTGATTTATTTAAATTTAATTCTAGTTTTCAAATGGTAAATATAAAACACGTCTTTAATTTCTATGTTAATCCTCTAAATTTTAAAACGAAATATTTAGAAACTTTTTTTAAAAATCTTTGAGACCTATTTTGATCATTCAACAAGTATTTGTGCACCATTATTAGTTGTATTGTAAGTTAAGATTGTTTCCATTTAATGTAGATCAAATTTGAAAAATTGATAGTGGAAAAGACTCCATTGATAGAGGATGTTTAACTCAAATTCATCTTAGAAATTCCATTTCATTTCCCTCAAAACTTATGAGACTCTTCATCCTCAAAACCAAACTCTTCCTCCCCCTTTTTTTTTTCTTTTCGAACCTCACCCCCATCATCCCACTGCCCAGAAGGCCACCCTTTGTCCAGTCGACACATTTAAATCACTCCCCATTCTTAGAGATTTCACGCCAGGTTGGAGATGGTTAAAAGGTCATCCGAAGCCCGTGTTTTGCCCAGAAAAACGTATCCCCACCCCCACCCTGCTTCTATACTTCCTTGCCAGTCCACTGTCTTTCCCTCTTTCCACCCCTCCCCAATCGTGCACTCACACGAAAAGAAGTTTGAAATGTCGAGAATGAAGAGAAGAACCCCATTAAAGTGGATTGAACTTATTTTAGATATTTCAGTTTCCTTTTTCCACCAGTTTATCTTTGCCATCAGGTGATATTGTCATCAAAATAAATAATGTTCAAGGGAGTGTTTTATAGAGCAATCATTGATTATATATTTTGTATTTCTTAAAATGCTATTCATATATATATATATATATATAGTTGGTAGCGTGTCTCTCTACTGAGATAAGGATCCCGGGCTTGATTCCCAGCATGGCCGAAAAATGTATAATTGATGAAATGTGGGTTTACGCTGTTATAGTGATAAATTAATGGTTGGGGACTGGATGTTGTGCCTGTCCTAGTCTTAAGTTAGATTATAAGGCAAATGAAGCTACGACGGGTCTATCAAGCCGGAAGTAGAAAAATATATGTCTTGAATAAAAAACTGACCCAGGCCATAGGCTGGAAATAGTAAAGAATGTAAAAAAATATATATAATATAATGTATATAGATATGTATGTTTATTGACAATATACTACATAATATTATAGAGTAGGACTGTATATACATTAGTCTTGTGTGTATGTATTTATGTGTATATTATACTTATGTAGGCATATATATATATGTAATCGACACGGCCTAAATTGAGGCGTGTATTTGACATTTGGGGTTGTTCTGGATTGTAAATCACAAAACGAATATTGCAAGGTGTTGTGATTAGCTAGTAAACAAATATAACATATGCGCTGACAACATAAACAGAGTGTCAGCTAACAGGGCTGACTAATTAATAACTATCGAGTATAGGGGGTCACTCTGCCCATTTTTGGGGCTACGTGGGCTAGGACGCTGGATAATCAGTATGTGTATTGGAGGGTTATCGTTGAGCCGAAGGTACCGGGGTTCGTAAACCATGTGGGATCACCTAGAGGTCAGTCAGGCCACTGGTTAAGCTTTCCTTGCATAATTAGTCCTGTCACGAGCTTCTAAGTAAATTTATTAAGTTTTTCCTTATCCTCTAATATTTCTTATCAACATTGTAATGATACTATTTTAGAACCCTCTAATATATTCAAAAAGTCATGGATGAAGTGTATTTTTCTTAAAAGTACTGTATGTAAAATTTCCTTTTAATACTTCATCCATGGAGAATCACGCGCTTTTAGAAGTGATGTCAATTTACCACGTTTTAAAAAGCCTTTTTTTCTCTCTAAAATATCAACTACGTTGTATTAGACATCTTATGACGCTGGCTCCCTCTACCCAATGGGAAGCCAGCCTTCATAACTTCAAGTCGCCAGGTGTCCTTCTATTAGTTAGTTTTGACACTGTAGACAAGGGGCCCAAGAAGCAAGGGGCAGGTCATATATAAGCCGCTTGTGCGTATGATACACACAGTGCCAACACACAATAATACAGTGCCACTAACTTAAATCCACGAAATACACAGAAAATGTCAGCGAGTAAGACTACAGAAAAATAATCTGTAGTTCAACTAAAACTGTATCAATAAATATTATATCTTCAGTGCAGAAGATTAAATCATCTTAATAAATTGTGTGCAGCGTTGAAAGTCTTATTTATTTTACTAAAATAAAAATAAAAAGTAATTGGATCGCATAACCGCGTGAGTGCGCAGTAAGGCATGCTCGCGTCGTCATCATCGTAAAACCTCACATAATTTTAATTGGCGTTCAATCACGGGGTTATAAATACCAATATTAAACCGTATAATTTTAATTGGCACCCATCGCGTGGAAGAATAACCATAATCATCTTAATTGACTCCCAATCACGGGGCATTAATTTTCATAACAAAACATATCACATTAATCGCTGCCCAATCGCGGGACCATTATATCAGAATAAACCGTATCATCTTAATTGGCGCCCAACGTGGGGCGCCAATTAAAGTGATACGGACTATTCTGCCACGCGATGGGCGGCAATTATGATGCTAACGATTTTATTGAGATATAATTGTCCCGCGATTGGGAGCCAATTAAAATGCTACTGTTTAATATTGGTATTTATAGTCCCGTGATCGAACGCCAATTAAAATGATATGGGGTTTTACGATGATGACGACGTGAGCTATGCGGTCTGATTACTTCTGATTTTTATTATAATTAAATAAATAAGACTTTCAATGTTGCACACGATTTACTAAGATGATTTAATATTCTGCACTGAAGATATCATATTTAATGATACAGTTTTAGTTGAACTACAAACTATTTTTCTGTAATTTTACTCATTAACGTTTTCTGTGTAATCTATGGATTCAAGTTAGTGGCACTGTGTATTTATGTTATGTCACTGTATTTATTTTACCGACCCAGTTATACTGATATAATGAATTACTGCTCTCTATATATTATAAGCTGGCAATGTATGTATTCATACGCACAAGCAGCTTATATATGACCTACCCCTTGCTTCTTGGACCGCTTGTATACAGTGTCAAAACTAACTAATAGAAAGACTTATGGCGACTTGAAGTTATGAAGGCTGGCTTCCTATTGGGTAGTGGAGACCAGCGAGTCACAAGATTATTCCTATATGACGGAGTTGATTTTTTAGAGAGAAAATAGGTTTTAAACGTAGTATATTGATATTACTTCTAAAAGCGTGTGATTGTTCATAGATGAAGTATTAAAAGAAAACTTTACATGCAGTATTTTATAGAAAATTGCACTTCATCCATGACTTTTTGAATATTTTAGAGGGGTCCAAAACAGTATCATTACAACATCACGTTTTGTAATAGAATATATTATTACTATAAATACCATAAAAACCCAAGAAGGACAATTATGAGCCCACACAAGCAGAACTCAGTCACTTTCCCCATCCTCGGCCGCAACCCATCATGACAAAGTAGGCCAACACAGAGGGGGTGACATATATACATCCAGTACGTATATATATAATTAGATATATGTGGATAAATATATACAGTAGAATCTAAATATAGGCCTAGAATATATTTGTCTAAATTTATATTATAAAAGATCATTTTAAGAAAATAAAAAATAATTCAATGATTGCTCTATAAGACACTCCGTTGAACATTGTTTTATTTCGGTGACAATATCACCTTATGGCAAAGATAAACTGGTCAAATATATGCAGTATAGTATAAATAGTTTTATATGAACGCGACCAAGCCCACCTCAAATGATTGAAAACTAAAGCTATATAAAATAATCTGGAAAAAATACAGACAGATTTTTAAGAAAAGCTACTTTAATATAATTTTATAAGTAGATTATACAAAAATTAAGTTGTTTATATGATACACAATATGTGAAACTGTTTGAAAAACATTCATTGTTAACTGTAAATTCATTTGCGACTGATTTTTGCCGCAAAACTTTGCGTTGCTAATCACTATTAATCCATTGTTGAGCTTCAGTACTATCGGAATTTCCCATTCTGAAAGTTTTCTTAGAAATATTGTCAAGTTTTCCTCCTCATTTTGTTTAAGTCATCATTTTATTTATCTATGCGTTTATGAGCTACATCACACCTAGGCCGTTTTGTGGAAAGATTATACTGCGTTTTTAAACGGATTTAGGATTGAGGTCAGCGCAGCTGGAGTGGGGAGTGGAGGCTTGTCACATGCTCGTGACCAATCCGTAAAGGGTAGTTGTCATAGCAACCGATGACGTTGCCAGATTTCTTGACCAGTCACTGAGTATGCTTGCATAGTAGTAACGTGCGAACTCCTGCTATGTGGCAACTATGCTCCCCAGCCTACTCACCACGCGGATCCTAAAGCAGTTTAGACCGCAGTATAGCCAGTACTAATGTACCATTTTCCAGGGAAACTCAAATGTAACTATAGTACATTCTTCTCGTGGAGGCTCTTTCCATGTTATGATGAGATGAGGAGGTGATGATGATAGTGAATATGAGTGTGTAAAACTAGTGGAGACTCTTAACCTAACTTAAGCCTAATAAACCATACCTTGGTGACCGTTCGAATAATTCCCCTTTCGGGAAAATACTACCAGCTGGTAATCGAGCCCAGTACTCCTACGTTGGTAGCCATGAGCGCTGACCACCATAGTACGGAGCCGGTTTATATAATCATTATTACTAAGAGCAGTGCTATGCAAATGGATGTGTGCCGGGCGCATCCCTACCTAGAACTATATTGAGGTTCAAATTTGATTCTCCAACTATCGAAACCTCAATTATTGAAACTCAAAATATTAATTTTTGAAATATTGAGTCTCGACAAGACTTCAACTACCAAGATTCGAAATATTGAAACTAGTACTAACAAGACTTGAACTAACAATGCTCGAACTATCAAGACTTGAAATGAACCATCAAGAATATAACTATCAAGACTCGGAATAAGGAAACTCGAAATATCAAGATTTGAACCATCAGACAACTATCAATACTCTGAATATTTATACTCGAACTATCACGACTCTTAATACGAAATATAGAGACTGAAACTATCAATACTCCAACTATCAAGACTTGAACCATCAAGCCGACAACTATCAATACTACTGTATATTTACTTTAATGAATGCATTGAACTGGGTGTAAGGCCTATACTTTAAAAAATCTATTATTCTGACACAATTTGTAGCTTAATTTAAGCACTACCGTTAGAGCTTACTAAAGTTTGAATTTTGGTAGGAAAAACAGTATAACTTAGTTACTAAAGTTACTAAAATAATTTTAATATATTCATACATCTAGTCATGCTATCTGCAGTGGTCACCTTTGATTGATACTATCAATATCTATAAAATAACACAAATAATATAGTAAGATTTTATCCATGTTGGCCGAAAAAATATGTTTGAATTTTCTCTACTGTTCTTCCAACCGAAATCAGGGCATATCATGTACTAGTTTCAACCTTACTAAACACATAATTTGGTATGATATACAAATTATTGAGTAATCTAATTCTAAGTAAAAGGTATTAAAGCAATAAACTAAATTTTTATATATCTTTTAGAAAAGTTGAGGAGCTATTTCTCATATCATATTTTGGGATGTACTGTACTTTAACAATCCTGAGTAAATTAAAATATATAGGATTGTGTTCAGTTTTCAATCAGCTTAAGCATCGCGTTGACTCATTCTAATACACCCAATGC
>CABFWB010000947.1:120235-145589 GCA_902151455.1 Timema bartmani
TACCCCTAAAAAAACCACGCACCCTCTTCCAACTTGATAGAATTTTTCCCTTTAAATTCTACGAGATAGGAGAGCCCAAGAACATACTACCTTCTCCTACCCCCCCTCCAAACCACCCCAACTTCCTCCTGAGCACAGACTGACTACATATTATGGCCTCGAGCCAAAAAGACATGGGAACAGTTCTCTAAGAAATAAAACGTCTCATCAGACATGACAAGAAAAACTCTTGTTGGTGTCACATAAGCTATAATAATTGTAGGTATGTTGCTTCACTATCGCTGTAGACTGGATTGCTGATGAGGGGAAGATTCTAGTTCAGATCCCGCTCGGGTGTGGGCTACTGAGGTGATTTTTTTCCCGCTTAATGGTTTTCCACTCTCTCTCCATAAAGGTGCAGGTACATTTTCTCTAAATTCAGCCGTTCTCATTTCTAATATAATTATGTTGATATGCAGATAACCTAACATGTAGTTAAAAATGGTGAAAGATGATGAGGTAAAAGGATAAAAAGGTAGATATTATATTAGTTAGAAACCGACTAGTAGAGCTACAATTCTCATTATTTAATTTTTAAACCCCCTCTTACGACCCGTTTGGGTTAAACTCTTATGTACTAACTACGCTAATAGTTTTATAGATGAGTAAGGTTATATAATAGGAAGTGTACCCTCATTTGAGTGGAGGGAGAGTGGAAAACCATTTTGGAAAAACCAACCCTCATAACACCTTACTGAGATTCAAACCTCGAGCTCCCCATCATCGGCAGTCTGTGAGATTAGCGCCTTAGACCATAGGGCCACCGAAGCGGGTTATCTGCAGAGTGTAAAGTAGGACAAAAAACAGCCTCAATAAACCTGGCCAGGATTCGAGCCCTAACTCCTCGTCACCACCAAACCAAACTAGATTACCGTGACGTTCAGTTCGTGGGCTCATTCATCAATATGGGTTTCTCACTGATAATCGTTATATATAAGGTCGGGAGAGTGAAGATAAAGCCAATAACAAAAGGTACAAGCTCTATGTAAGTCTACCCTTTACAAATCGAGATAGTCCCTAAAGACCACGCCTCACACACAGATATATATGGCTATTATTTATATATTATGTTAAATATTTTAAAATTTCTTCTCTCTTTTTATTAGGTATATTTGCTACTATATGCCTGTGGTGTGCAACCCTGTCTTCAATCACCACAAGTGGCGAATTGGCCATAAAAGTGTAGCTAATTTAAGTTTGCCAGCCCTCACAGTTAACCAAACTTTTTCCTGACAGCGTGTGTTGGTTGTAACTTAATATTTCCTGGGTACCATTGGAAGCATTCCACTTTCTCAATGATTCATTAACTCAACACTGCCTTCAAATACTCTACTCAATCAACCCTCCTACCTTTCCCAATACTTCGTTTCATCTCTGCCAGCAGACAAAAGGTTTGTTCAACTTTTCATTGAATTATTTTACATTTTCAGATTGAACAATTTTTATTATTTGCATCTGAGGCAATTGTAACTGAGTAGTCAAAGTGTACATGTTTTGAATAAATTGTTCAAACACTGTGTGTTGTTTTAAATGTTTTATTAAGAAATCTAATTTATCAATTTTTACATGAATTTTTACATAGAATGAAAAGTAAAATTCGCCACACCTGTTCCTACTTTGAAAATTATGTTACCCAACTCTGCTATACGCCAAACACTTGTGTTTTGCTGGTAGTAATATTACTATATAATATTTTTATTTCAAGTATTTTAACTTTACTTAAATTGAGTTTGTGTGTTTGTTTGTTTGTTTGTTTGTTAGGAATATACATATAGGCTTAAGGAAACTAGCACGTATGGCTGTCTCCTACAAATATATTTCACAACAAATTAGTGTGCTATCAGCTGACATTAAAACAATTTCTCTAAAGAATGTGCCTTAATGTTATTTGTTCATTTAAAAGAACAAATCTTAGCCGAAGGAAAATGTCTTATTTGTGTATCATCTATATTAATTAAGTCACATTTTCACTAAATAATTTCTCAGAATTCATTAATATTTTGATTCCTGTGTTAATAGCATTGTCTTTTTCTTTGAAGTAATCTGTACGAAAATAGCTATTTAAATGTTTAAATGATATTTTATAAGGTACAAAGCGTTCTCTATAGTGTTTTGAATTATTTTATTTGGATCAGGGGAAGGGGGGGAAGAGCCATTTGTAGGCTATTCTCTTGACTAACAAATTTGTGTTACAAAATACACACACATTGTTAGGGACTTTCCTTAACAATTTCATTGCTATAAAAACACTTTGATGGAAATTTTTCAGAAGATGGTTGAAATTTTAACAATAAATCGTCAAAAAATAAATGAAAATTATAGTGTTAATAAAATGATAATGAATGTCTTAAAAAAATCTCCAACAAGGTATATTTTACAGCAAACATTTGTTAATACATAGATACCAACGAAATTACTTATTTACTTACTATATGAGACTAGAAGTTCATTGTCACACTTACAAAAGTACGCAACCCATCCTTGTCTTGAGCTAGTTCTATCCAGTCTACCCAATTACATTCTATCCCTATCTTGAGCTAATTCTATCCAGTCCACCCAATTACATCCTATCCCTATCTTAAGCTAGTTCTATCCAGTCCACCTCATTACATCCTGTCACTAACTTGAGCTAGTTCTATCCAGTCCACATCATTACATCATATCCCTATCTTGAGCTAGTTCTATCCAGTCCACCTCATTACACCCTATCCCTATCTTGAGCTAGTTCTAACCAACGAAATTACTTATTTACTTACTATATGAGACTAGAAGTTCATTGTCACACTTACAAAAGTACGCAACCCATCCTTCTATCCAGTCTACCTAATTACATTCTATCCCTATCTTGAGCTAGTTATATCCAGTCCACCCAATTACATCCTATCCCTATCTTGAGCTAGTTCTATCCAGTTCACCTCATTACATCCTATCCCTATCTTAAGCTAGTTCTATTCAGTCCACATCATTACACCCTATCCCTATCTTGAGCTAGCTTTATCCAGTCCAACCTCATTACATCCTATCCCTACCTTGAGCTAGTTCTATCCAGGCCACCTCATCACACCCTATCTCTATCTTGAGCTAGTTCTATCCAGTCCATCTTATTATATCCTATCCCTACCTTGAGCTAGTTCTATCCAGTCCACCTCATTACACCCTATCTCTTTCAGGTACATTCTAATGTTATCCTTCCATCTGCATCTAGCTCTTCCCAGTTTATTTTTTTAGACAGCGTCTTACTACCCCTTCGTGTTATACGCTTTTATATTAATCACGCTAACGGTTTTAGGGATCAGTAACGTTATATTCATAGGAAGTGTACCCGCATTAGCTTGGAGGCAAATTTGAAAATCATTTTCTAAAAAAAACTCAGTACACTCGATTGAGATTCGAACCTCAGTATCCCCGTCATTGACAGTCTAGTCCACCGTGAGAGTAGCGTCTTAGACCATGCGGCCACTGAAGCAGGTCTTTCGGGTGTTATCTTCCCTATTAAGTGTAGCAGGTTCTAGTTTATTCCATTTGCTCTGCATGTCCTTACCACCGTAACTATTTTGACAGTGTCTGCTGATGAGTAACGGGTATTTAACTCTTCATTATGTAACTCCCCACTATCTCCATTCCTTTTAGAACCAAATATTATCCTTACTACTTTGTTTTCAAACACCTTAAATTTATTTTTGTCATTTAAGGCAAGAAACCACGTTTCACAATCATAAAGATTAACCGGTAAAACTATTGTATATTCTAAGTTTTACATTTATCGACAACACGCAAGATGTTAACAACTTACTGGACAAATATTAGCATGCATTTTACGAATATATTATTCTCCTAGTTTCCACTTTAGTAACATTATTACTAGATACTAGATAAAACAGAAATTATTAAAAATTATTGAAAACTCTCCTGCATTCTCGAACATTATCATACGTATTGTGAAGTGTTACGTCTTTTATGACACTCTTTATCTAAAAAGATAAAATGGTTGGAAAGCAAGGTGGTTGGGGAGGGAGTTAGAAAGTAGACAAAGTCACAAGTAATATCCTAGCACACAATTTGTGACCGCCGTGTGCTTGCGCTGTTTTAAAGTCCGGCCATAAATCTGCACAGTTCTACCAACGAGAGATGAAGAACATCTCTTACTATAACTAGAGACTTTGTATGCTGGAATTGTCCTCCCCGTTAAGAGGCGAGGGCGCGCAATTAAATGTGAGTCTGATAAAACTAAACTCGGTTGAAAAACTGCCTATGTGAACTTTGCTGCCTGACTCGTAGTTGATTTGAGGGAAGTTACTAAAAGACCCTCACCTCAAGAAAATTAAAAATCTTAAAAACAAATTTATATTCACATTTTCTCATCGAATAGTTAATCAACATAAGATAAAACTTAAGAATATATAAAAAAGAGTATTCAGTAGGATTTAGGTAAAAATTAGTTTATAGAAAATACAGTTTTTTGCTACAGGCTAGATATGATGCATTTTACTTTACTATAAAAAGTTTTTCATGATAATTTTTTTTAGCACCACGCCTTACTACTCTTATGTATTAATTACGTCAAAGGTTTTATATATGAGAAAGGCTATATGTATAGAAATGGTAGCCGAATTTGCGTGGAGGGAGAGTGGAGAGCAATTTGGGGAAATATCCCCCNCGAGCCTTGATCTCCCTGTCATCAGCAGTACAGTCTACTGCGAGAGTAGCACCTTATACCATGTGGCCATCAAAGTGGGTCATCGTTATATTAAAACTTATATCAAAATCGATAGTAGCAGCCCACATGACTTGACGTATAAAGATGTGAACATTACTTTAGTAGCTTTTATAGTTGTCAAATTGTCCTTCCTTATGAAATTGCATTGTAAATCTGCTATAGTTTTGTTTAATTTTGTTTATTTATTTGAGGTATATAACGATCGATAGTAGCAGCCCACATGACTTGACGTATAAAGATGTGAACATTGATTTAGTAGCTTTTATAGTTGTCAAATTGTCCTTCCTTATGAAATTACATTGTAAATCTGCTATAGTTTTGTTTAATTTTGTTTATTTATTTGAGGTATATAACGTCCACTTTCTAAACCGACTGATTATATCAGCACACGAGAATTACTATGAGCGAAAGCGAAAGGGCCTACCAATTTCACTGGGAAAGTTATTCTCACATACTCTCCAGCGTTCTTTTACGCACAGCATTTCTCAATTGACAAGGGACCGGCGACTTTACTTCCCCTCAGAAGGAAGTTGAGCTACGGTTTTTTTATTTCTCAGTAAAAATCCGTTGACTCCAGCTGGGTTTGAACCCACAAACATCCCGTCATGAGATGAGCACTTAATCCCAAGATCACCGAAGTCGACTATATTTGGTTGAGTAAAGGCAGACACACACTAAGGCTCTTATCATTCCACTTCAACTTGGAAAATATTACCGGTTGGAGAGTTTTCTTTCCTTAATTCCATATAAAATAATGTATAAATGAGGCAAAAATATGCAATCCCGACAGATGTGTGCTAACATCAAAAATACGTACTAAACCGATACGATATGGACAAGCTAGTTCCAACCTCTGGCGACGTAACTGGTACTCAGTTCACGGCATGTAATAGCAAGAGCGGATACGTATCTAAGATCACATTTTGAAAGGGGGTCCAAAGTATTTGGGGAGCTACTGTGGTGCAGTGTCAGGATGCGTAGAAGAAAGTTTTCGTGAGGGAGAAAAAGGGTTTGTAGGTAAATAAGGGCTGGGGGTGGTGGGTTAAGACAACTCATTCGCACTTTTAGCAAAGTTGGAAGGAAACAAAAACATTTTCATTTAGGTCTGATTATACAGGATGTTCCCGGGTTAAACGCCTAAACTTAGGGAAGTAGTAGAGGATCAAAAAACTAACTCAAAATGTAATTTGGAAATTTGCCTGTTTTAGCTTCCCTTTCGCGCAAACAGCAACACACTAATTAAAAACACGTTTTATACAAAGGTACCCAGCAATGGTAATTATCCTGAAATATGGATTAGTCATGCTGTGGCTTGGCCTCCGCGTTCACCTGATTTAACGCCATTAGATTTATTTGTATGGGGAGCTCTCAGTCAAAAAGTTTATTAAGTTCCTGTTAATGACCTTCAATAATTACAATAAAGGATAACGCAAGCTTGCGAAGAAACAACAGTCGCACAATGTCAGTCAGCCATTCGTTCTGTCATTGAGAGGTGCAATGCTTGCCTCCATGCTGGAGACCGTCAATTTGAACAAAATATTTTAAAACTACCTATTTTGTTTTTATTTAGTTTTTTGCTGTTTGCGCAAAAAGGAAACGAAAGCGAGCAAATCACCAAAATATAATTTGAGTTAGTTTTTTGATCCGCTACCACTTCCCAAATCTAGCCGTTTAACCCGGGAACACCCTATATATTGGTGAGTGGCACCAAACTTTAATCTAAAAGTATTTTGTATCACGATTCTAAGTAATACAATGTGACAGCACAAAATGCCAACCAAAAGTCACTCTATCTCTGTTTCTAATAGTTTTAAGTGTTGTCCTGTCATGACAACTATAATGAGGTGTTTTATAGGAAATAATATGTATTAACTTGAGGGGTACAATGCAAAAAGGAGGTTAAGTCCAATTTTCGGTGATATAGAGTTAGTGCTGCCATCTGTTAGACAATCATGAGACCTTTCTAATGCACTTTAGATTATGGTTAAAAGACATTTATGTCATATTAAAATAAATTAAAGGAAAATTATATTCTTTGGTCCTTATGAGGTTTGAGATATAAAAGTTGTCCTGGAAAATGTGTGTAATATCACTTTCCCTCTTTTTCCCTTGTATCCTTCACTTGATATAATTTCAAGATATTTCTACGTTAGTAAAAACAAGGGTAGGCCCTATTCGCATTTGCATTAAAGACCCGATCGAGAATCAAACCCAAATCTTTCCGTCGACTTTTACCAAATACAATGAGAGTCTATCATCTTAGACAGCTTGCCCACAGGTGAACATTTATAACCATTGTAAATAAATTTTGTTTCCACCTAATAATTGTTATATGGTTTATACAAACCAACACAGTTCAGTATAAATAAATATGTAATGTACAGTATGAAATCATTTGACAAAATGAATGCCTCTTGTCGAGGTCACAGAAAATTATAATAAAGTAATCTAGGTTCAGTGCTACCAACTTTCACATAACAATTATCTTACATCTCCCCTTTATAGACAGGTAAATATAAAAATATAAACAAATTAACATGGCCTTATTAATACATTCAAAACGATTAGTTTGAATTCAATATGTTATACAATTAATACCAAATACAAAACAGACTGTTACGAAAAGATTAAACAGTACAACAGACATAATAAAACCAAATTTACAAGTTAAGGTGACAGTTTTTTTTAGGGGGACGCACTGGTCTTCCCAACTTAGTAGTGACACCCTTATAAGCCTTATTTGAAGCACTAGGCTCTAGACAATACTGTGTTGACTCTTGAATATTATTCCTGTTACTGCTACTATTGTCACAAACATCCTGTTGTTTATCATTATTCCCATTTTGTTTAAATTTATTTACGTGTATCCTATTCCTTCTATAAACACCATTGGAACTATCAATTACCAGAGTTCTTGGTAGTGGACCTATTTTTATTACTTGACCTTTAGACCTTTTTTTAGCTGGATCTTTTTAAACAAAACTTCATCATACATTTTAATATCTGCAGACATTTGTCGGTTTTGTTATAATATTTTGCCATTCGGTTGTTTCGCTTAGCTATCCAGTCATTATAATAATTTGTATTAACTAATTTGGGTATCAATTTGGTTTTAACAATAGGTAGTGTTGTACGTAACTGTCTAGACATTAACAATTGATAGGGTGAAATGAGACTATCACTTGGAGTAGTTATATACTGTAAAAGAGCCAGGTATGTATTTGCATTTGATTCAAGAGTTTTAAAAATCATGTTTTTGAATGTTTGGATTACCTTTTCCACTTGGCCATTAGACTGATGGTAATGTGGACTACTAGTTACATGTTCCATATCCCAAGTTTTAGCAACATTTTTTTAAATCATTTGACTTAGACGGTGGTCCATTATCAGAAACCATAAGAGCTGGTACACCATGACGAGCAAAAATTGACTTAAGTTCTTGTATTACTATTGGAGCTGTTGATCCTCTATTCAGTAAGGACATCTCAATATATTTTGAAAAATAATCCACGCAGATTATATATTTCTTTCCCACTATTTCCATAAAATCAACTCCAACTTTGTTCCAGGGTAACATTTTGACTTCATGTGGCATTAAAAGGCTGATTACTATTATTATTATTATTACTAAATTGTTGACAAGCAGAGCAAGACATGACAATATTTTTAATATCATTAACCATGTTTGGCCAGAATAATGAACTTCTTGCAAACTGTACACTTCTATCTATCCCAAAATTACCCTCATGAATAATCTTTAACATTTCTTTTCACATTGACTGTGGAACAATGATACATTCCCCTTTAAAAATTATTTCATCTGTTTCATAAATTTCATCAAAGAATTTTTGATAGGGTCGAACCTCAACAGGACATGGTTCTTTGTTTAAGGACATCCTATTCAACCAAAATTAGATAAAAATCTTAAGATAGGGTCTTTACTTGTTTCATCTCGAAAGGTTTCCAATTTTTCAGGAGACAATGACAGGTTTGAGGTTAAAAGATTGACATGTACACTAACATTCTCATCCAACTCAGGAAGTGTGTCCACTAGTGGAGCTCAGGATAAAGTATCTGAAATAAACATTCGCTTTCCTAGTTGGTAAATTACTTCTAAGGCAAATTTTCAGATCTAGCTCTTTCACCACCTGCTTCAAGATAGAATCGTGTTGTTCTTGGCTATATGCATAAATTAACAAATCATCAAAAATAAATAATTAAATTGGGAATTCCTTCAAAAATGTAAATCATAGTTGAGTGAAAAATATCAGGTGCTGAGCTTATCCCAAATGGTAAAAGTAAAAATCTATAGCGATAAAATGGTGTGATGAATGTACACAATTTTGACGATTCCTCATCAAGAGGGATGGTCCAAAATCCAGAATTGGCATCTAATGTTGAGAAAAATTTAGCATCCTTTAATTGGGCTTTGACAGTATCAAGTGTAGGAAAAGGATAATGTGACCTAAGAATAGCTTTATTCAAGTTAAGTGGATCTAACCAAATCCTAAGACTACCATTCTGTTTTCTAGTCAGAACAATACTTACTATTCACCTATGGTGTTGGTTCACTCACTTTGGATATGACACCCAACTGTTCCATGCATTTTAGCTCACTCTCTAGTTCAGCAAATAATTTAAATCGAATCCTTTTGACGGACTCTACAACTGGACTTATTGATTTATTTATATATAAATGGCAATACCTATTTATATTTCAAAGACCCTCAAAATCATATTTAAATTTATTTACAAATACCTGGGATTTTGCTCCTAGATTAATATTATTTGGTAATGACCGATTAGGCTCTGTTTCACTCTCAGATATATTTGCAAAAGTGACATGTTAATTATCTTAGCTAAATTTAGTTCCACGCAAGTTTTAAGACCTAGAATTTTATTACAATCCATCTCAATAATATGGAATTTTATAATAAGTTCCTTGTTTTTGATTTGACAACTTAAATCAACTTCACCTCTTACATGAAGTAATTCTGTACTAAATGTCAGGACACGAGTAAACGGAGAGTTTATTTTATTTTATGATAAATTTAGACTTCTGTAAGTGTTTAAACCCATTACATTAGTCTGAGCTCCTGTGTCCAGAATACAGCAAAGACTTCTTCCCTCCATTATAATAGTTATGTCCCATGTTAGTGAATTTATATTTGTAATATTTTCCCGAATATATAAGGAACCTAGAAATAGGCCATTAGACTGAAGTGATAAGCTTTTAAATCAAGACTTATTTTTAAAGCATAACTTTGCATAGTGACCCATTTTATTACAAAAATGACACTTTACCCTTGCTGCTGGATATTTGTAGCGGTGTTCCTGACCACATCGAGTGCATTTAGACCGTCTTGGATTTGACTGCTGTCTTGAAGAAATTCCTCGAAGGCTTGGATTTCTACCTTGAAATTTACGCTGTGACTTCTTCAGCTGAAGCTTTTCCAGTGTTCCCACAAAATCTTGATTTGTTGATGAGCTACTTGAAGTAAGCTGTAAAGTTTGAATTGGACATTTTCGTTGTTTTGGCAAGCTGGACTGCTTTATCTAAAGTAATTTGACCCTCTTCAATTAGGCGTTGTTTTATGCCATTGTAAGAGCAGCTGAGACCACAAGTCAAAATATTTTTCACTAAAATTTCTCGTAAATCACCAAATTCACAAGAAAAACTGAGGTTTGTTCAAGTTGTGAAAAAGTCTTCTAGTGTTTCATTTTCTTGCTGACGGCGAGTGAAGAATTTGTGACGTTCGAATGAAATATTGGCCTTTGGTATGAAATATTCATTAAACCTTTGGACTAGATTATTATATTTCACTTGATCAATGTCTAAGTCGAAATAATTAAACACTTCGTGAGCGTCTGGGCCTAGGTGATGCAAAAGTAAAGCGAAGCTTGCGCGAGTCATTTTCTTTTTCCAGACTTGTGGCTCGTAGGAATATGGTGAGCTGCGTTGACCACTTTTTCCATACATAAGACAAATTCGGACTTTTTAAGTATATCAGCTGAATTACTAACGTAGCTGTTAATTTGGGTGACCTTGTGGCGTCGGCCATTTTATAGTTTTAAATTATTCAACTACGAACACGAACTGACTATTTATGTAATAACTAAAAGATGATTAATTCTTTTCCATTCTTGACTTCTTAACTTCTGACTTCTTGGTTTATTAAATAAATACAAAACAACACAGTGCAGTGTAGATAAATATGTGACGTACAGTATGAAATCACTTGACAGAATGAATGCCTCTTATCGAGGTCACAGAACATTATAATAAAGTAATTTAGGTTCAGTTTTACCAACTGTCACATAGCAGCTATCTTACAAAAAGAAAGATGTTTGTGACATTACAGAGGAGAAAAAGACTCTCAAAGATGTCGAAGACCACTAAGCATTTAATTAGGTAGAATATTAACAACATTGTTCAAAAACAAGATGCTTAGGAAGATAAAAAAATAGTATAGAGTGAATGAGGCTGCATAATTATGAGTTACATACCTTGTACAAATCATTAGGCATTGTTCGGGTAGTCAAGTTTCGTAGATTATGATGGCCAGGACATGCAGCGCGAATAAGAGAAGAACCTTGTTGAAGGTACTAAATGAAAAACCTAATTGGAAGAGACCATTGGGAAGACCTAGACGCAGATGGAAGGCTAACACTAGAATGAACCTGACAGAGATTGCGTGCAGTGAGGTGGACTAGACTGACCTGGATAAGAAGGCACTTTTTTTGAAAGGCTGAAAGTTAACGAAAAAAATTTTTATATTTATAATGTAATGTGATCTGCAAATCCGCCTTTTCATATATATTACTATTCCCTATCAGATAATACTAATAATATAGTAATATTTCTTAAGTTTTGGCTGCAAAAATAAATATGTTTGTATTTTAAAATAGTGTCTTCATACCAAAATCATCCTATAGTTCTATAGCTGTGTAGTTTGTATGTGTGTGTGTGTGTGTGTGTGTGTGTGTGTATTATTTGTGTGCAGCGTCTTACAACTTTCCCGATTTATCAAGTTACGAAATATGTGTAGTTCGGAGGAAATGAATACGCATTTATGATGAGGCGAAGGGGAAAACTATCTAGGAAAAATCACCTCATTACAACTATCACTGGGCTTCAACCCCTTGTAAGGTTATTTGAGTCATACAGTAGTCCAATATAAGTTAATGTGTGTCAGCCGCAGCAAGCTATTTTCGTACACTTCTAAATGTGATCATTTTGGTTTTAATAACTTATTTAATCCTATTTTTTCACCATGTCTGACTACCCGTTTGTGTTACTAACATTTATTAATTACATTGGTAGGGTAGGGTTAATAAAGGTATAAATTTGAGGAAATGTACAAGTCTTCGCGTGTAGTGAGAGCTAGGAGTAATTTTAGAAAAAAAAACTCAGTGCACACTGCCAGGATTCGAGCCCGAGAGCACATCACCAGCAAACCAGATTGAATGAGCTGATCCTATACACTTTTTGGGGCACTACCGCTTGGAGCAGCTTGCAATGACGTCACAGAGAAATTCGCAAGCGTGGACCTGAAGTTCATGTAAAATTCGCCATTACTGTTTTGTTAGCAATTTGTCGTTTATTTTAAAGAAGGAGTTTAGCTAAATTTTCTAGATTTTACATTTCATGGCATGGTTTATTTATAAAATAATGGATTTAATTGCATTTGATTGAATTTTATATAAGAATTGATTAATTAACATATCGCAACAACAAAAATGAGTTGTGTTCCAAGTGTAACGTCCCGCTTCGAATCTTTTAGTTTGTGGCACTAGCGCCGCGAGCGCAAGCGATGTGGTTCTTCTTGCAAACATTAGAGTGGAGTTTCTAAACTTATCACTTTTCTATGCGTCTCCCTCTCAGCCCTCCTCCTTTAGTTGAATCCTAGATAAGTGGCTGATTATTTATAATCCGTTCACTGAGCACATCCATTTTGTACAAAACGCCCACAAACTGTGATATAACCCAATCCTCCCCTCCTCTTTCCTTTCACTCAGTTGGAGATCTCCGTGTCTGAAACTGGCCCCACTTGGTCCCAGAAACCAATCAGCATCAAATGTTAACCCAATTACATCACCTCTCGGCCAATAAGAACAATCTTCATTTCAAAGGATATTTCTCAGGAACTTGGCATCTGACCTTGCTCAATCCTGGGAAATATTCCGGAGTTAAAAACCAAGAAAAATCTTGAAATATTGTAAACAATCGCGTCCAACCTCGATCAAAATAAGTGGCGGGTATTTTTCTCTCTAAGCTGGCCACATTTTGTGGATGTCCCTGATAGATATAATAAAATTATTAAATGTATAGGTAGATCCTGCATTTTTCTATAAAAGTACCTAACAGTTGTTTGCGTCATCCTTAGCCTCAAACTACCACAAAGAATTCTTCCTTGACTAGTTTAAATATTAATTAAACAGTTACATTACATTTCGGCTAAGTCAAATTTGCATCCCAAGAACAGGCGTTACGGTTTGTCTCCCTCGTCCTCTTTTCTATTTGATTCTGGTTCGTATTTTTTCCGCGTGCACTGTTAAAGAGACTGATTAGCAGGCCTATCTATAAATTACAATCATACCCACACGTCTAAAACCTATACAATTGTTATTATTTACATATACATACAAACAACACAATATCTATTTCTCTATGGCTAAAATTAGGGATTTCCACCATTATGTATGGATATTTTTATATGTAGATAATTTCATGGCAGATATTTTGTTGTTATGTCTATATGTGATATTCTGGATGTTAACATAATATTATAATATCAACGATTTCAGGGCCAAGGACTTACCAATCTATTTTTAATCTCCGTTTTTGGCAGTCTTGTAAAATTAATTTTAAAAAAATCCATTCTAAATGTGTTTACGCGTATTTAAATATTTAATAACAATTATAATAATTTATTTCACTTATCGGAGCTACTTCTTACTTACTTTGATTAGGAATTAAACTAGATAAAATGAATCAATAATAAATAATTATTAGTTCTGAGACTCATAATAGTTGGATTAGTAGCTTTGTCCCTATAATATAGTGTAAAAACTAACTACTAAGCCAATAATTTAGAAGCATAATATATTTTAATGTTAATTTTTAAGAATTTATTGATCACAGTTTCAAAGATGTAGGCTATTGAACTTGTCTTTCTCTAACTTTCTCAAACCAGGGTAACAATGCCTATTATGTTGTTTTAGGATATACTAAAACGACATAAGAACCATCAGTTGAGAATAGGACATTCATTGATAAAAGATTTACAACCCAGAGGTGAACTGTTTTAAAGCCTCATTTATCTTTATATACAACATGTTGGTCATCATGATCCCAACAAATCGTGTTACACTATTAAATCATTCACAACTTGTTGGTGATATTGGTCAACATGTTGAAAATTGGAGGGCCAGTTGCTGACAAAATGTGTTGGGTTATGTTGGCTCAATTATTGTAGATAATAAACAGCCAACACAACATGTATATATATATAGCACCGCGTCTTACAAGCCGTTCGGGTTACATGCTTCTCTAATATTAATTTTATGAGCTATAACCTCAAAATTATTAATCGGTAATATAACCCCACAATAACTTTGGTAGGATCGTAAATACCTGGTGCCCGAGCAAAGTAAAATAGCCACCAACCTATAACTAGCTCACGAGAATCAAGGGTGATTATGTAGTATACTAAACCTGTCAAAATCCGAACCAAGGACGTCCAAGGAAGATACGACGCATGCCGTTAGAAGTTTCAAATTTTATTGGTGGAACTAACATCACACCTTTACTATGACTCCTTGCTAGCTCATTAAGTTGGATAGAAACAATCATTGAGTCCAGGACTTTCAGGTACGTACTATACATAGAGGACTATGACCTAGTGTTAGTTGAATGAGGTAAGCCAATATATTGGAGGTAAGAATAACAGTTTATAACTTTAAAAATGTGGTTATTTTTCTTTCACATGGAAACTTCGAAAATACTATATTAATTAGCAACTCAAGTGTTTTACTGATTAGATCATCTTCATAACAAAACAATATTAGCAGACTCGCTGCGTGGCCGCATGGCCTAACGCGCTACTCTGGGAGTCGACGGGGAGATCGAGGTTAGAATCTTGGTCGGGTGTTCTAGGGGTGGTTTTCCCCACATGGTTTTCCACTCTCCCTCCATACAAATATGGGTGCACTTCATATAAATATAGCCTTCCTCATCCCTTAAACCATTAGCGTAATTATTACATAAGCGCATAAACCGAACCTGTAGTAAGACGTGGTGCTAAAAAAAATTTTTTTTAACAGGACTATTTTATGGTATACATCTAGTAAAAGTAGCTTTAATTAATCGTCCAAATTAAAAATGATCCTATTAGGCTCTCCAGATATCTGATCTAGCATCTGATAAAAGCGATTGTAGGGTCTTTTCCAATAAAAACTAAAGATCACTATGAGAGGTTAAAAAAGTAGGCCTAAAAGTAGAACATACACATACATAGCTCATAGCCTATAGTCTTCACACCTGTCTAATGTCTTACCTGTAGAAATCGAAGGATCTCCAACATAGTAGCACACTCGAGATGTTTCAAGGAGCGGCGAGTGTTACAACCCCTATTTAAATTCCACCCCTCTTCTGGGTAATATTGCAAGTACCACCTTCACACCAGTTAGTTATTGAAGCCATCATATGAGATATTCCTGCAACAACTACATATGTCTCATTTAGCTTTGAAGTATATTCAGCTGGAACGATCCTTTAGATTATTATAGAACGTATAGTCTAAGGTGTGTCACTCTCGTGTTGTATTAGACTGCCGATGACAGGGAAATCGAGGTTCAAATCCTGGTTAGGTGTACCAAGGGTGGTTTATCAAAAACTGTTTTCCACTCTTCTTCCAAACAAATGTGGGTACACTTCCTCTAAATTCAACCTTCATCATCCTTTATCCACTAGCGTAATTAGTACATATGCGCACAGCCTGACCAGGTATAGTAAGACGCGGTTCTAGAAAAGAAACTTATACAACTAATTAAAAAGGTTTTGTGAAAACATCAATATCAATATTTGGAGTAGGTGACCTGGTGGTCAGACTTCTGTGTTGGGTGTCCGGGTTTCAATCCTTGGTCCTGGCACAGATTTATCTGATTGCCAAACCCTTCCTTCACCTCTGACAAGACGTGTATTAATCACAACTTGTGAATGTGTGGAATACCAGGCCTCCACCGTGGTTCGGATTCCACGTTAAACTGTAGGTCCTCCATTTCATCTCACAAACACCCTACCATTACACATTAGCGTAAGTGCGTATAACCCGAACGGGTAGTAANAATACCAGGCCTCCACCGTGGTTCGGATTCCACGTTAAACTGTAGGTCCTCCATTTCATCTCACAAACACCCTACCATTACACATTAGCGTAAGTGCGTATAATCCGAACGGGTAGTAAGACGCGGTGCTAATAATAATAATAATAATAATAATAATAATAATAATAATAATAATAATAATAATAATAATTAGAGTATATTTAACATCAAAATAAATATTGTATAAATTGATGTTTGACTTATTATATCAGCACGGGTGTGCATTCTGACTAAATGTAAAGCTCGTCCAGCTTGTTTTGTTGGTGATGGGGAGAGTGGGGTTCAAATCTTGAGGGGTAGTTTTTCCATCCACTTTTATTATTTGGGTACACTTCCTCTGAATTCAACCCTAGACATTTATGTCCCACCACAGTAATTAAAGTGTAGCCTATCTATTCCGGACGAGAGGTAAATGCGGTGAAAAGATTTTTAAAAAATCAGTTTTTAATCTTATGCATGTTTAGTCCACTATTTTGGCAATCTTAATACAACTTATGCTGCTTATATACTAATGTTAAAATGTATTTATTCTTGTATGTAGCTTGTTTAGCTTAGCTAGTAACATGTCGTCTACTGAATTAATGTATCCATATTTGATGACTAGAATAACCAATTAAACTATCAGTAATTTCTTTTCAAACCTCTTCTTACCACCCATGCGATCTGTTAGCATTTAATTAATTGCTCTAATAGAGTACTGATGAGTAAAGTAGGATTTAGAATAAATGTACCAACCTTTTTGTGGAGGGAGATTGGTAAACTAGTTAATAGAGGTAAAACCTTAGATAGATCCAACTGGGGTTCTAACCCAGAGCTTCCCATCACGGGTAAACAATACTAGAGATTGGCGGTTAGTCCTCGAGCCCAACAATGATATAATTTATCACAGTGTTGAAATTGTGGCTTCCCCTTTCACGCTGAAGGATAAAGTTGGGGATGTGGGAACGTGAGAAAAGGCCAATCTTTTTGCAGTTTTATTAGGAAAACTTTTTTTTGACCAAAATAAATAAAATATTGCTTCAGTACGAACATTAGTTTAATTTTATTCACGTGATGATATCAACAGTTGTTGAATATCTGTCATTAGTATAGCGGCATTAGATAACAAACTTTATAAATGGAGAGAAAAAGTTGTCATTTAATTCCAGGACACTCTTGACAGATATTCAAGAACTTTTGAGATCACCATGTGAAGAAAATTAAATTCTATGTTTGTAATGAAACAATATTTGATTTATTTTGACCCAAATAACGTTCTGCTACAAAAACTGAAAACACACTTACCTATTCTCCCGTCCTCTAAATCCTCATCTTAACGGATCAGAGTAGTGTGTTTTTGTCCCTTAAAAGGTTAAGCTATTTTGCAAGTTGTAAATTTTTAAGATCAAACCTGGACCTACCGATTTAGAGTCAGTTACAACATTCGTGCGGTCAACCGTACCGATAGGAAACTTACATATTAGTCTAATGAGCATCTCCGACTTGATATGCTCTTGTAGTGTGCTACGAAGGACACTTCAACCCTACACAATGGAAGTCACTTTGTTGCAAACTTGTTGAGGGTCTGTTAAAGGTTTCCTCGCGTCTTGATATGAAAGAACTTCTCCAGATGTTTCGAGTATTGTGTGTTTGTAAAGGTTAAAAATCCACCCGACAGCTACTTCTCAATGCCATTTATAATATGGTAGTTATAAGTTCTAAAGAGGGAATTCTTGCAACACCAACTTATGTCCTCACTTGAGGAAACACAGAAAAAAAAAAGTATATGTGAATCAGTGGCGTGGTGTGAAATGTCACCAGAATAAACATACACACACGTTCAGAAAAATGTAATTACTAAGAAATATTTTGCTCTTTAAGTTTTTCGAAGTTTATTCACCGCAACTTAGTACCCGTTGGGGTCGAATGCATACATTAACAAAGCTAGTAGAATATGCATGAATAAAGTAGAATTTTAAAGGCAATGTATTCACATTTGCGTGGAATGAGAGTGGAAACCATTTAGTAAAAGCAACTCTCAGTACACCCTAATGGAATTCGAACCGCGTTACCGACAATAAAGTCTAGTATGAGATTGACATGTTAGAGTATGCGACCACCGATGAGAATAATTTGTCTGTTATTTAAAAATATGTCTCACTCCGAAATAGAGGCGAAGGGTATTAACATATCCCAGTAGATGCATAAACCTTACATTTTAATATTCGTAAATTTTAAAATTATACCTTCTGAATTTGTTTGTCGATCTTCTTTTGAGAACTTTAAGTATTCGTTTATTTTATTAAGGGCCGGTCTTATGACTACCCGATAAATATTCGCTATCGGGAGGCTAAAGTTAACGACCAGCTAAAGGTTATCAGCCACTTTAATATTTTATGCGTATTATGAACTGAATTTATCTGCCGGATAGCTATCTGTAGGATAAATTTATTTTTATGCAGAAAATGTAAGGTTGGTACTGTTTTTACTGATGCGCGCATGCGTATAAGCCCTGATGCTACCGCCACAACCTAGCGAGTGGCGAGAACGCTCAACATTTGTTAAATAATGGCGGCTAAACGAGTGCGAGGAAACAGCTGGCGTGACGTGGGTGCAGAAGCTAAGTTGTCTTGCAACTACTAATTTCGGTGTCTGCCGGAATGTGGGCAATAATTTGGTACGACGTTTACAAAATTTCATTTATTGTACTCACATTTAAATAATTGGTTCTTATATAACTATAACTCTACAAATAGCTTATCTATTTATATAAAAGTGTGAATTAAATGTTCTAATTTTATATAGTTAGAACCTGGGCCTGTGCTTACTAAACACGCAAACCAAGATTTTAACCTAAAAACAGATTCTGATAGGTGAAACCTCATGAAAAACAATTTGTCACTATGGCAACGCCAATTTTAACTTTCAGATAGAAGTTATCAGCTACTTAAACCTCCCGATAAAAATGTGTTGGATAACTACATTTCATCTGGCAGATAAATACTATCTGGTGGTCATAAGACGCACTTTTAACTTATTGACCAAATAACAATATTTAACTGCCAGATAAATATTTATCCAGGAGTTATAAGACCAGCCCTAGAAGTTCGTGTGGATGGCTTGAGGCCAATAATATTGTAATACTTTTTTTTAACGTAGCTCTATTCCAGACTATCGAGGTTTTACAGTATTTTCTAATGGCCCGTCTACAACCAAACGCACCCGCTTGTCGGACTCGCAACTATGCAATAACGTAATTTTGTCTGTCTAGAATAGCTTACACAAACACAATCGTATGTCGGAACTGTCGGACCCGCTTGTCGGGAGGAGATGAACATTGTCAATCTCTTGCGTTTATGTAGTTGCGTTGGCTTGCGTTCAGCCAATAAAAAACTAATATGGATGGACTACTACAATCAAATAATATGAAGTTATTTGGTCTATGACAACAGCTCTTGGAAATGTATAGA
This sequence comes from Timema bartmani, assembly GCA_902151455.1. NCBI lineage: Eukaryota > Metazoa > Arthropoda > Insecta > Phasmatodea > Timematidae > Timema > Timema bartmani. The sequence goes on from CABFWB010000947.1 coordinate 139,829, forward strand.
AATGAACACAGGATTTTCAATTAAAATCATATATATTTAACCATTTAAATATTTTTAAAATATTTATTTCTTATTTGAAAACGTTAGCATGAATTTGACTTTTAGTCATCTTTGCTGTTTGTTTCTATTGGTTGAAATTACGTCTTGCAACTTTTCATTGTAGACAGTCTATTTTATATTTAAGAGAAGCGTAACTAAAAGTGCGTTTGCGATTGCGTAATTGCGAGTCCGACAAGCGGGTATGTTGGTTGTAGACGAGCCATAAAAGGTTTTCCAAATGCTAATACTGCATGAGAAACAAGTTCGCTCGAGTTAGACTCTCAGTAATTGATCAGTGTTGACGGCGAGTAAAGCTAATACACAAGAGTCGAGTCGCGGCCAAAGTTTCACAGAAGGATTGAAGAGTTAACCGTAAGGAGGGGGTTATTAAGTACCCCACTGTGTTCGGTAGACCCGACAAACCGATTATGTTCACACAGTCCCGAAGGGGGCAGAGGGGGGACCTCTGTGAGTCAGCGTGATAGCACAGTGGGACTGCGAGCCTCACCGCTAATTATTTATTACGTTTACCTGGTTGCACGTCAATGAAGCTACTGCAAGTCTTCGTCTACTTCTCTCTATTCCACATTATTCTCTCTCACCCTTTCATCAACCTACTTTTGTATGTCTACTTTTTTGGTTCGAGGTGAAGTCGAAGTGAATATTTAAATTATTCCCGAGTTTTGAATATTTTTTTTATCGTTATGATGTTAAAACATTAATTTATTATATACAAGGCAAGATAGTATGACAAAAATGGAGTATATATTGAATATTTTTGTTCTTAAAATTGTTATTGTTGAAGCTTCGTAGTTGATGAGACAAGTATTATTTTTACTGAAGAAAGATAGAAGTTAAAAAATATTCGAAGCAAATTCAAAGTTTCCTAAGCTTCGCACACCCCGAATTTGTACCAAAATAAAGGTGTGGGCGAATCTTAAAAAATTTGAGTTTGCTTAGAAAATTTGTCAAATTCAAATTCACTGTATCCGTATAACCTGAACTGGTAGTAAGGTGCGGTGCTAAAAGAAATCACTGCGATTATTTGTCAAATTTGACTTCGCTTAGCCAATAAAAAATGTTGATAATTAAATGCTTATTTATATTTAATTCATGTTATTCTCACTAGTTATGTTAATTGCCAATAACCCACCTCAGTGGCGTAGTTGGCTAACGCGCCAGTCGTGTTGAGCTAGACCACCAAGGACGGGCAGATTGAGGTTCAAATCTCGGTCGGGTGAATTGGGGGTGGTTTTCCTAAATGGTTTTCCACTCTCCCTCCACGCAAATGCGGGTTAACTTCCTCTAAATTCAACCTTCCCAATTCTTAATCTATTAGTGCAATTAGTACTTAAGTGTATAACCCAAACAGGTAGTAAGACGCGGTGCTAAATAAATTAAAAAAATTAATTACCAATATAAGATTAATTTGACAAAAATCTTAAGTATTTAAATTAGGGGATACATGTGGTGATAGTATCTTTCAGCTTAGCCCTAAATATATTTGGAATGTTTTTAAATAAAACACTTTTTAAATGATATTTAGTTACATTAATATGAATAAGTTAATACTTTTTTTTAACATAAACATATATTTTATCTTTGATTCAGCTTCGGAAATATTTCAAATATTCAATTTGACTTCGTTTCGAATCGGAAAACTAGATTTACCAAGCATGAATAGTTATTACATACTATTGCCTCGGTGGCGTAGCTAGCTAGCGCGCTTGTTAAGTTAGAATTCCGTGGACGGGGAGATCGAGGTTCAAATCTCACTCGGGTGAAATGAGAATGGGTATTCCTAAATGGTTTTCCACTCCTCATCCACAAAAATGTGGGTTCGCTTCCTCTATATCCAGCCTCCCAATTCCCAACTTATTAGCATGATTAGTATTTAAGCGTATAACCCGAACGGGTAGTAAGACGCGGTGCTAAATAAAAATATTTTTCTTATATTGGTTCAAGGTTTGTGGATCTTACTGAGCATGCAGGCCATCCTAATTAGCTGATAACTAAACTAGTATCTATACTCTTTAGTATCTATTGAATTTAAAGGTAGTGTACCGTACATGCTATAGCTAACCCACATCAGCGCCCACATAGAAAAAGGCGTCACTATCATATTGTCTGGTTTTCTAGAAACAGGAAGATCAGAATTTCAAGTCCAGATGGGTGTACTGAGGTGTTAATTCCTTAAATTGATGACTTTAAAGCTAATGTTGGTACATTTAATTTAAATTGTACCTTCCTCTTCCCTACCATGTTAGTGTAAGTATGCTTGGTGTTTTGATAAAAAATAAAGGAATAGGCCATGAAAGACATGGCTAAATATTGTGGAAAAATGGCTAGGTTAATAGTGCACATTTTCTTTAAATAATCAGAATGGGCTATTGGGGTATATAATTGGAAAACTGTTTCTACAATAAATCTACTTATATTTTGTCACAACAACAACAAAATTGTTTTTAATACTTTTGGGTAGACAATAATTTCCAATCTCAATTTCAATATGCACAATCCAATTTTCATGGGAAGGGCCTTATCTGATTTCTAGAAAAATTACTAGAATACTTTCAAGTGTTAGTTAATACGTTAGTTCGTTTTTCTGCAAATATCGCCTTTGATAAGTCTTATAAAATACCCCTAATAATATAATAATATATCATCAATTTTGTCAGCAAAGAACATTGGAGAATATTTTTTATTTATTTATGGTATTGAACGTGCATTTTCTGAACCGCGAATTTATATTATTGAGAATGAACGAGACTACTAATTTTGCCGGCAAAGGTATTTTCACAAACCTTCCAGCGTTCTTTCACATGCCACAATCAACATGGGACCGAAGGCTCCCCTCCAAAGGAAGTTATGCTGCGGTTTTTTATCTCTCAAGGAAAATCCATTAACCCCGGCTGAGTTTGAGCCCAAAAGCATCGTGATTGGAGAATATTAAGGTGCGAAAGAAGGTTGCGCGAGTAATTTTACAGTTTTTATAGCATTAAATATTTTTTGAAAAAGTAAATCAAATATTTCTCCAGTAGCAACATAAAATTTAGTTTTATACACATTCTAATATAAACAGATATTGAATATCTGTAAAGGGTATCCTGGAATTTTGTCAAAACTTTTTAAATAAAGAGAAAAAGTTTTGACAAAATTACAGGACACCCTTGACAGATATTCAAGATCTGTTGATATTAACATGTGCAAAAAACTAAACTCTACGTTGCTACTGTAGAAATATTTGATTTATTTTTTCCAAAAAAATTTCAATTCTATAAAAACTGTAAAAATACTTTCGATACCTTTGGCCACACCTTAAGTAAACAACTTAAGTTCAGTGAAAACATCTTCTCATTGTAAAACCAAATATTTTATCTCCTAAAATTCATTAAGCCAACAAAAAAAAATCCCGAAAGAGAAAAGCATTGTCCAATACACGAAACAAATTTCTAAGTTGACTGATTTTGTTTTATTTTCAAATACTAAAATGTTAGCAATTTAATTTTAAACTAATATTTGTCCATGTCTTTATTGATAACTGTTCGCTCATCTACAAATCTCAATAGATAAGCAAAATAAATGGTACGGAAATCCCTACGGACTTTCTCACTCCATTGTTTAAAATTTGAGATATTTACTCAGAGCTCGTTAGATATGTTAAATTAAATAATATACCCAAGCAAACCCGAGAAAAAATTATGTTATACTTACGTTGAACATTTTTGATTCCCAGATTTAAATTTTATGATTTTTTTTTCAAAGAATTAAAGTCCTCACTAGTATAGTTGGACCAAAAAAAAAATTATTGGGTACACAAGGGTCAATACTTCATGTTAAAATTTCGACTTCCACTTAAAATTTTCGGCATTTTATTAGGGCTTGCATATCTTATGGTTATCACATTGCTATTAATTTCCTCATTTATAAATTTAAACCAATAAATAAGTTAAATATTGACTATTGAGTCTAAAATGATAGAGATAGATCATTTCTGTACAAATATTTCCCTTAAGAGGTTAGAGAAAAAAGAACAACAACCTTTTGAGAGACTTACTTATCTACTTATTCTATGGAATTAAAGAATTATTGCGTTAAAACCTAAGTAATATGTCTGTACAACTAAAGCTCACAAAATTGTATTAATATATTTGCCAATATCGCCAAAACTATTGGTTTTATAAATATATTTTTCAAATAAATGTTTTTTTATTTTTAACAGTAGCCTACTACAATTTTGCAATAGCAATTTTGTTTATAATCTTAATCAACGCCTAGATACGAATTTTAATAAAAATCCTTAAAACTGATTTTGAGAAATTGGATTTATTTCTCTTTTCGCCCTTTATTAAACTACTCAACTTCAGGGTTGAACAAACACACAAACAGACGGCATTGCAAAAACCACTTTTTAGGGTTCAGGGAGTCATGAAACGTCGACATCCATCAAAATCTTGAGTTAAATTTTTTTTTACAGTCGCAATACTTGACCTTTGGTGTTCGAAAAGTTAAAAAAATACATATTTGCGTTTAGCTTGAAAACTATTGGTTTTATAAAAATATATTTCAGATAAAATATTTGTATTATAATAAGACCTACATATTTGAGATGATAAGTAATTTCATATCTCTAATAGTTTCAGAAATGTGATAAAAAATGAGAATTTACGCATCATACCGGAACCCTTAAGGCTATTTTGTCGAAAAAATGAGAGTAGCCATTTTGTTTATAATATTGATCAATGATTAGAAATTAAATTTAATCAAAATCGCTAGAGCCGATTTTGAGGGAATCGATTCTTTCTCTTTTTGCCCTTCAGTAAACTACCCTTAATTTTAGGGTTAGCTATCCAAATCAAAAAATACCTCGGGGCAACCCTATGAAAACCCTAGATACCAAGTTTTAGCCCGATCGGTAAAATAGTTTAGGCTTTAGTCCAAGGGACAGACAGAGAGACGGAAATTCAAAAACCACTTTTGCTGATTCGAGGGGTCATGAAACGTCGAAATTCATCAAAATCTTGAGCTCAATTTTTTTTACGATCACAATACTTTCTCTACCTGTAAGATAGCGAGAAAGTAAAAAAAAAGCTGTGATAATTTTATATTTTCGCACAGTGTTTTAATATTTAATTAAGTTAGCCTGTTGTACATGTTGCCTTGCGTCTTACACTTGTTTGGGCTATCTGCATATTTTAATCTAATAAGCTAAGGATGTGTGAGCTAACATTTAAAATAAATATGCTCACCTTTGCATGTAGAGAGACAATTATCTCGGTACAATCAGTGAAGATATTAATAATGACCATCCCATGACCGACAAACCAGATCAGATAATACTGACGACTCTATCCGCTTGCTCATGGGTGCTGGTGGTGTACACATAGTTGATAATCACCCTGTACCTCTATCCAGAAAAAGGAATATCTCGCTAACAAGTAACAACCGTAAATCACGTCGATCACAGAGATAAATACACAAAGTGTGTTCGGTAGGGGAAATGCTTCCAGTGTAATTTGATTCCCACTCCCCTCCTGGGCCCTGAGCCCCCTTAACACCTCATTGAAGTAACATGTTTACCTAAGCCAGGACTACCATCTGTAACCTGCGGTAGTCAAAGTAATCCTATTGGAGCTCGTTAAAAAGGGATCAACATTTTTGAATACATCACAATTCAGCGAACAGGATGGTCAGCAGGGTATTGCGGTCAAAAAGAAGGATA
>CABFWB010000947.1:159289-175791 GCA_902151455.1 Timema bartmani
AGGGGGGGGGGGGGGGGGGAGGGGGGGGGCAGCCACAAGTATTTAGAAAGAAAAAAAGAGGGTGGGAGTAAGAGAGATATATAAAAAAAAGACACTTTAAGGCTCCCATTTGTAAAATAGGCACTAAACAACGAAATAGGCATTTATAGGCACTATAAAAGTTATCACATTATATTTGCAATCATCGAAAATAAAATTATACCTCAAAAGCCTACTTTTCAAAACATAGGAATAAAAAAGGTATTTAGGGCAAAATCCGCCCCCTACTCATCACTCACAGCTCCCATTATCAGGGGGGATTGTGAATGTTGCAAATAGTTTTTCAAATATATTCGGCATCCCATATATCAATATTATTATAGTAAAGCTTAGGCCAGAGATTATTGTCGTCTTTCCTATTTCCAAGAAATCCATGCACAACTGTTTTAAGCGTCAATTCAGAATCCTGTAGCTTCATCAAAAATACATAATCTTTCAGAGGCTACCCTATTTGGAACCTAATGAGAATTCTCTCTTTGAGTTTATCATCTGTTATATTGAGAAAAATTATTCAAGATAGATGTTCACCTTATATCTTATCTAACGCCTTAACGAAATTCTTTACTAAACCAAGTTTTATTTGTAAAGGTGGAACTTGGAAGCAGAATATTTTCTAGTTAAACCAGCGGAACAAACCTACATTACTTCTTCCACGTAAATATTTAATTCTATTTTCTTATTGTTGCACAAATTCTTTTCTGTTGCCTGAATGTCCCATAAACATAGAAAACAGCAATATTTTGTGAAACCTCCCTTTAGAATTTTAAGTACTCCAATAACCTTAAGATAACTACAGACATTCCAAGAGTATTCTTTGTTCTTTACTGTACTCAGTATCTTTGACATACTCATGTATTTTTCAAGCCAGCGACATGAATTAGGAAAAATTGATAGATATATTTTATTTCCACTATGCAGCAGAACTGTTTTCAACCTTAATTTCGATAAATCAATAAATATACGACATTCATTAGGATTGTGTCCAATGCTTAATTATTTAATAAGACTATTCATATCTTCCCCATACTGCCATATACAGCGAAATACTCGGAATACACCCCTCTGAGTTGTCGATACAATATAATTTTAGTTCTTGTTTCAAATCATTTCCTTTGCGCTGTTACCGGGTAGCAAGAAGTTCAACTTGCTCTTTGATTAACTTTTGGTCACGAACTAAGTCATTCAAATCATTTTGCTTAGATAATATAGTTTGTTATCATTTCCTTATTGGTAATTATTAAAACTCTTAGAAGTGGCTGGATCAATAGAGTTTGCAGAAAATTTATCTGCACACCATTTGTGACTGATTCCTTCATCCCATGATTTTGGGGGAACTGTTACCGATAGGGCGGGGTACTTGCTTTTTTTTTTATTTAATAAATACCTATACAAAAATATAAATCATCAACGTGGTTCTCGCCATATCAGCAAATGGAATACTTTCGAGCTTCCCAGTTTACCATATCCTCATATTAGTTGTGCCAATCTTGCAACCAAATTACAAAATTTTGTACTTTTATTAATGCTAAGGATTTAAATCCACAGTGTTTGTTATAAAGCTATCACGCACGCGCACGCGCACGCAAACACACACACAAACACACACACAAAATAAATTGACGGGTTGGTTTGGCTTCCAGCCCGCTCCTAGTGAGTGGCGTGTAAACTAATTGAGCTAGAATAGCCAGCGTGCCATTAGAGTACTCTATTAGCCAGACTGTAAACTAGACACGTTACTAGCGCACTAGTGGATAACCCATTAACTGATAGAGAAAGGTTTCTTTTGCTCCCATAGCTAGGTTCTAACAATTATTGTTTTACATCATCAGAGAAACTTAGCATGATTGGAAAAGCTATAATAATTGTAATGAAATGAGAACATTTTTCACTCTGGAATTTTATATAATCATTTTATTTTAAATGCAAAAGTCTTGGAAAATGCTTAAGAAAAAAAAAGTTGTATTTTCATGTAATTATAAGAGCGTTTCAAAAGTGTCCAAATTTCGATGGATATGTATTACAAGTTAAGTTTTAACATGTATAACTAAATGATAGAGTTATTTCAATATAATAATGTTAAATGTCCTATCTAAATAAATTTTAAATTAATAATATATTTCTTAAGCTCAGGTGAACTAAATAATTTTTTGACAAATGTGACTGGAAATTTATTAAATGAAAAAAGAATCCATATTAACTAGTCTCGTACCCAGTAATTTTTATTCAACTATATTTAATATATTTGCAATATATAATCAGTGGAGGTTGTTTCTATAGTCAAAACTAATTTCCATATCTTAGCCTATATAATTGTCAACCCTGCACAGTTACATCTTGCACGAACGGTTGCATAAAACCAATCCTAAGTTGTCGGTGGTTGTGATTCAATTATCGCTTTGAAGCCGATGAAGTTACAGGCCCATCACAAACTCTGCCGTAAGCTACCAGTGAAGAATGACCCTGAGCATAGGGTAACATCTGGATAGCTCAGTGGCATGAGCATTAGCGTGCTATGCTAAATGTACCGGGTTCGATCCCTGTGTTCAGATGAATTTTTCAACAATATTCAATTATATTGAAAGATGTGTCTAGTGAAGGCTATAATATTTGGAACCGAAGTTAATTTCCATCTTTGTATTGTATGGCATGTAATCTATAGCGTCAAGATACTTATAAGATAATAAATACAATGATAGGATAAATGTACAGAACATAGCTGAGAGAGTGAAGAAAAGAAAATGATTCCTTTAATATAATATGATGAAGTTAACCAACAGGAGGAACGCAGATAACGCCGGGATGATGACGTCATAGCATCAGACGCCAGCATTGACGAGACCTTTATGAATAAGATAAACAAAGAATTATTATATTTGGAAATCCAATTCCCAGTCACTTGTACAAAAGGAAGCTAAGTGACTCTTAAATGTATCTAACTTAAACAAAAATAGCACAAAAGTGTACGTGTGAAACCATCAGACTGCAGGCAACTGTGTGGGATTATCTTCTCTTTGTTTTACAACCAGTTTTGGCAATCCCTCAAGGCCACATTATAGGCGTTCTAAATATATTTTAGGGCTATGCCAACCAAATAATATTGGTAGGTAAGTGCAGATGGTATTAGTTTGATTGAGATAATTTTAATGATTTAATGGTGTAAGTGTTAAACTTCAACACATCATAATACAATAAAGTAGTTTTGATCATGTATAGCAAAAGGTGTCCAGCCAAACCATATCAAACCCCTATCAAAGTTCCCTGCCTTTTCCAGGTTTTCCAGAGCCAATGTGTTTTTCCAGCCACTTGTATGAATATTAAGTGTAGGGCTATTACAAACATTATTTCATTAAGATCACAACTTAATGTATTGATTTTTAGACACATACTCGTCCTGAAATTGTGTCATTCTATGAAAGGGTTCAAGAATTTCAGCATATAACGATGTGAATTGTTGGGTAGTGCGATTTAAGTTAAATTTCAGTAAGATTATATTGAGCTATTAAAAGATCATCTTACACCAGTACAGTTTAAAATTGTAAGACATTCTTTTTTAGTGTTTTTCTTTCCATCGAATTCTCACGTATGGGCATAACCATGACTCAACTTTGGCTAAAGACGCGTGGAAGAAGGTTGAAAATATGACACGAAAATCTCATGTCGACTTTGAGAATTGAGAATAGCATGCTCAACTGTGTTGAAAGAGATTCGCTGTACGAATTAACTCAAGAAAAATGTTATTTGACTTTTTGTAAATTAACGTTGTCTAGCCTATTTATAAAAATTAATCGTAAAAATTCCCCTACTTTTTTATGACAGTTCCCTGTTTCCCAGGTCACTGGACACCCTGAATTAATACTTTTTTTTTTACCAGCATGTCATTACCTATTTGGGTTGTACACACACACTTATATATAGCTAATGGAACAGGGATGAGGAAGGACCAATTTTAGAGGCAGTGTAACCACATTTGTGTGGAGGGAAAGTGTAAAAGCATTTAGGAAAATCTACCCTCAATACACCTGGCCGAGATTCAAACCCAAATCTACCCAACATCAGCATCCAGTTTAACACAAGAGTGACGTTTTATTCATTGTTGTCACCGATGTGGGTATTATTTTTGTTGAAAAACATCCATGACTTTAATATCATAAGTAGATATGCAAACATTTTTTATTATTTAATCTTCTGGATTCGAAAATTTGAATTCGAGATTCTGATTCGTAAAATAGTGATTTCCACTCAACTCTACTTTAAAGTAAAAATAATAATCATAATATACCGAGCTGCTATACTCAGAAAATTGGACTGTAGATTTTTTTTAAACTCGTAACTCATTTACTTTTTTTTAACTATGAGAAAAGGGCCATTAATGGCATTACAGATTTTATGAATATGGCTGTGTTTCAAATGAAATCCAATTAATATTAAAAGCATGAATAGAGGAAAGCTGGTTTTTAATTAATTAAAACTCTTTTAGGTTGAACTTAAAATAAGATCCTCTAGATGAAAGTAAAATACAAGTACAACTAAATATATCTAGACAACATCGAGAAAAAGGTCTAGGTACATTATTGATTACAATATTAAATTTTAACACAAAAATAAAAACCTCACCAATTCAACACGTAGACTTTTTTTTTCGGTGACCTCTTCTATATTTTCCCACTCGCAGGTCAGCTTTCCATGATACGTGTACTCATGTGGATGTAACGTTTGTGCCCACATGTCCTTTGATACACGTATCTGTCTGTTCATGTGATATAATATATAGTATATGTGAGGGGGTGTGGATGGGAGGAAATATGCACGGTTTGCACATCGCCAGGGTTGGTTGGCACAATAGCCGCGTCATCTCTATTCGCCATCATCCGACTCACAGTATAGGCAGTTAGTGGCCGCGGTAATTATACTACGTAAAAAAATAAAATTCTGGTCCACATACAGGACACTCCCCCTCCCATCACCAACCCCCTAACTCCACCTGCCCTCGGGGAACGTCCCAACCCCTTCCAACGCAAGCCGTTCGTTCATGAATGTGAACGTTAGTTGAACAACATGAAATATGAGGCGCTGACTTAGCGGTGTGTACGGTTGGGGAATCTCCAGACAGGTTTGATATATTTGGCAACCTAGGCCTACAGGGTTGGGCCTAAGGGAAAATGGTTGATTAAACATTTTTAGCCCATTTACATTTATCTATGTTAGTTGGTAATAATACAGGTCGTTTATAGTAAGGACGTTGTAACTGGGACACTGTGACGTCACTGTGTTTATTTTTAAAATTACTTGTACTGAATCTTGTACGGAAACATTGCCCTTCAGTATTATATATATTAAAAATAACATAACTCTCAAAGTCAATTCTCCTGAAAAATGAGATGTGTATTTTTGTTTGTGATGTAAAATGGTATCTAGTTACGAATTTTAATCAAAATCGTCATAACCAATTTAAAGAAAATTGATTTGTTCTCGTTTGCTCCTAAGATTTTTTTAAATATCTGCTTTTAGCTGGGACCAATAGGTTTTTTTTAAATATTTTCTTAGATGAATCTTTTTTAAACTTAATGGTTATACAAATTTGGGGTAGTAAGCTATTTCGTATCTCAAAGATTTGTGGAGATACGCAGTGGTGTAACTATAGGGTGGCGTAGGTGGCAAAATGCCGCGGGCCCGTGCCCAAAATGGGATCCACCCGGTGACCTGGCCAAAATAAATTAGTTATTCTGTTCAAACTTTTTATTAACATATTTATTTCATTTAACTAAAAGTCTCAGCTATGATTTTATTTGTCTGTTAGTGTCTGTTGGTGTAAGATGTTATAGTTCATGGGCATTGCATCCAAATCACTTCAGTCACAGAATACTGACTCATCAATGGCTTCCATGCTTCTACAAGTTTGTTTGGATAAATTTATTTCGTACAGGCATTACTTTAACTCTCTTATTTATGAAGCCAAATCGATTGCACAGAGCTGGTCTATTCAACCCGAGTTTAAAAAGTTCGGTCTGGGGAAAATAAAAAAGCATTTTGATAAGATTTGCGAATATTCGGGGCTAGTAGATGCAAAAAGCGCTTTTCGAGTGGATGTAATTTTATCGTACTTTGGACATAATGAAAAATCAACTAACCGCTAGGTTTAAGGTAGTAAGAGAAATTGTATCTAACTTTCTTGTGTTGAATCCTAAGTGCCTAACAGAGTTAACTGATGAAGAGCTTTATAATGAGGCCCTAAAGTTGGTCAACATATTATATAAAAAGGATATAGGCCCTCTCCGAGATATTTACGCAGGAAATTCTTGCCATGCGAGCTGCACTTATATAATGAGGCCCTAAAGTTGGTCAACATATTATATAAAAAGGATATAGGCTCTCTCCGAGATATTTACGCAGGAAATTCTTGCCATGCGAGCTGCTCTTAGAGATGACCTTTCTTATTTTTCTACAATTACAAAACTTGCTAATTTTCTGATTATCTAAAATCATACCTTTTCAGCCAGTTTCCCCGAAGTCTGCAGAGCTTTTATTTTATTTATTACATTACCTGTCACAGTGGCAACAGCCGAAAGGCCATTCTCTAAACTTGAAATTATTAAAAACTATTCAGCAGCACATTGAATCAGAATAGGCTACAGGGATTAGTATAGGCTGGAGAGGCACGATGAGGCACGATGAGGCACGTGCCCCCCCCCAACTTCAACACACACAAATTAACTTGACAGCAACCAGCAACGAGAGAGGTGACGAGAGCGTCATGGACATGCAAGCATACACACACAAATTAACTTGACAGCAACCAGCAACGAGAGAGGTGACGGGAGCGTCATGGACATGCAAGCATATTTGGAATGAAACTGAAGAGCTATGTGAGAAATTTATCTTCAGGAGATATAATGTAGAAAGACTTTCTCTCAAGAGGAAAAGAAAGGTCCCTAAAAAACTGTATTATGGTGATAGTGAGTTGGGCACATAATTTTTTACATCTTCCCCAAAAGAAGATAGCAAAATTAATATTTACTATCGAGCCCTGGATGAAATAATAGTTAATTTGCAAGCTCGATTTTCAAATAATGATTACAGTAACATCAAACACCTCTCAAAGCTTCTCCTCAAATGGAAAGAACCTATGAATGAAGCAGCTACAAGAGACATACAGGAATTTTATAAAGTAAACACAAGTGTCTTTCACAACTTCATGTTTACAGGAGCTATGCACAGTTCAACTTCACCAATCCCAATTACACTATAATGGAACTTGCCTGTCAGTTTGCTCAGCACCGCCTTAGTGATAATGCTCCCGGTGTCTTAGAACTATTTGAAATCGCCTTGTCATGGCCGACTACCACAGAAAATGCAGAGTGCTCGTTTTCAACACTACTACGTTGAAGACCTACCTTCGTAGTCCGATGGGAGAGGACAGGCTCAGTGGCCTCGCACTTGTGGCTATTGAGCAAGAAGTTACAGCAAAGTTGATGCAGCCTGAAGGACTTGATAGTCTCTCCAGAAATTTTCATCATCAGCTGGGAGGAGGATGACTCTTCACTAAGATTCTCATTTTGCTTACTTACATTGCCGGTGAATGGTGATCATTGGTACTTAAGACTAGTGTTGTGACTTAACTAAGTGAGAGGCTGAGAAGATACAGTTTCTTATTACTGTTCTGCTTGTTGCTACTATAATAAGAGTCCTTGTATTGTGTGATATGTACAGTATTGTCAGTTGTTACAATGGTTTATTTGATTATGTTATGTTTTACTTCAGCATTGTTTTGGATCACGAATAAAAATAATTCATTGTCAATTTTATATATAAAAATTGTGTACATAATGTAGGCGTATTCAAGGCCGTAGTCAGCCAATAATTTCAGGGGGGTTTGGTGGGCATATCCCCCGATTGCTGGAAGATAGAAAACATTCTAAAGGATAAAGAGTTCTAGAAGCTATCTGATGTGTTTTTTTTATGGCAACATTACCCCCTAACTGCTGAAGGCTTGGACAATTTCTAAATATTAAACACTTCTAGAAGCTCTCTTAAGTTATTTTTATGGTAACACAGCCCCTAATTTGTAGTTGTATCTTAATTTTGATATTGTTTGAACCATAAATAGAGCCATATATATATTTTGTTCATAGAATTTTGGAGGGGGTTTGAACCCCCAAAACCCTCCCCTGGCTACGGCCTTGGGCCTATTTACCATGTTTTAAATGAAAAATTAAAATTATTCTTTCTTATTTCTAATTTTAAAAAAGTTTATAGGAAATTGATTCAGAGAACAACTTGCAATGGGATTCTTAAGAACTTGTCGCAATTCTTACTTGGCATACACATTTGAAATATACAGCGATATTTTAAGTGTGTATTGTTTCCTAGCATTTTATTATTATTATTTTTCATAAAATGCACTTGTGTTGAATTTGAATCATGGAATTGGAGTTTATGACCAAATGGTAGCCTTAGCCTGTATTAAAACTAAAAAAAATCATATAAAAACGTGTCCCCCCAAAATTTTGAGTCAGGTTACATCTATGGGAATTAGCTGTGTTGTCTATTGAGCAGGCTACTTCCCGCAGATTGGACTTCGAGGAACTTAAAGACAATTTCAGATAGGTCAAAGCAAGAAGAAAGTAGTTTTAAATGTCAATGTGTGTTCAGCTTTTATTTTTTAGGGGGTGGTGGGGGGAGGGGAGAACCACCATCAAAATTTTGCCACGGGTCCATTACTGCCTGGTTACGCCTATAGAGATATGATAAAAGTTGGACATTTCTGACTATGTAAAGTACCCTCAATGTCAATTTCATGGGAAAATGAGAACTGTCATTTTTATTTGAAATGTTAAACTATGCCTAGATAACAAAATGTAATCAAAATAGTTTAATGGATTTTCAGAAATCAATTTTTACTCTTTTTCACTTCAGTAAACTACCCTTAATTTTAGGATTAAATAACTAATTCTAATAACATGACATTATGACATAATTCTTGCAATGGACTGGATTGTTGATGCCAGCAAAATCAGGGTTCGAATTGCATACGGGGGTAGACCTTACTGAGCTTTTTTCTTAAATGGTTTCCCACTCTTAACGTAAATGTGGTTAGATTCCCTCTAAATTCTACATTCCTCCTCCCTACTCTGTAAATATGTGGATTGACTGAACGAACTAAAAAAAGGTGGAGCACAAAAATAAATTGATAAAAAGTTACTACAGTCTGAATTAGATTGAAGAGAACCTCTCCAGAAGTTAAAAAAAAGTCACTAAAACAATTAACAAATATTCATATATAAAGTAAAGTGATCTGCAGCTGTCACTTTTGATAGCTAGTATCAATATCTTCGAAGAGAGTGAGTATATTAAATGTCTCCATTGGATAATATCACTATCCAGCTGAGTAAGTCATGTGATGGGGCTGTCATCTTTCAGCATCATGAGCTGCTGGTAATAATTGTTGATAGAGGTTTTTATCCTCTAGCCTTATAATAACCAACATCTAGCTACAAGGCAGTAACTTCCCCATTACCTGGCTAAGGATCCACATAGGTACTATGATCCGGGCCAGATGAACCCTGGTTTTTTAACGAGGTTGTTACTCCTTCCCCTCACTCATTTCTCAACCTGGCTTGGGACAGACTTGGGTTGGATGCCACAGTTTGGCAGTGAGCATAGAGAACCACACACGAATAATAATGGTCAAAGTCTGATACATTTTGACGCCAGCAACAATGTGAGGGTAGCTAATTAATATTTCAGGAAGAAAGATATCTAAAAATATACCTTGAGCGCAAAAGGAACATGACCTATAATATACTACTTATTCACTAATAACAAGATATGTAAACAAATAATTCACGATGTGCATGGATACAGAAATACTGATATCTTCCCAGACCACTACTTCATAGTAGCAAAAATATCTTTGTTTGACAAATAGAGAAAAGTTAAGAAAGGCGAAATAAAAAACGAAGACTTTTATAAAGTGCACCTACTGCAGAATTAAACAATAGAAATTTTTTAATATGTTGTATCTAGACAAACTGAATATTCGGAAACAAGTGACAACATATAAACAGAGTGTGGAAACATAAAACAATGCATACAACCGGCAGGAAGTAAAGTTCTGGGTAGTAAAATTAGGATTAAACTGGAAAGGACTGAGCATTTGGAACGAGGGAATTAAAAAAGAGAAGAAAGAGGCCTATCATCAAAATCTACATATGGATACAGAATAAAATACATTTACGTACAAGATCAAGAGGAATCGGGCAATAAATATTGTAAAAAAGATCACACGAGAAGTCATGGTCAACATTTATAAGTGGAATAGAATATGATATACAAAGTAGACCGACAATAGCATTATAACATTTAAAACATTGGAACAAGTCTGAAAAATATACAGCAATACTTAACATAATTCCCGAACAATAGTGGATAGAATGTGGCGCAATGAATAACATTAAACAAAGATTGAGACAGTAGAACAAGATATCCCAAAAAATGAAGGGTAATAAATACATCTCGATTCAAGATTTTGACAAAATAAAAAAAAATTAATCGATTGAAAAATAAAAAATCCACTGGGATTCTGGTTCCTTTGAAGGATAATTTGATGATATTTAAGGATATTAATCGCCTGCCATGACAATTGTCGTATTCCGGTTCTTTTATTGAAGGAGTGGTATCGTTACGAATTCGATTCTCAAAGCTATTTTTTTATTTTAGGTATTTAAGGTGCACTTTCTGAACTGAATTATTATATCAGCACCTGAAAATGTTTAATATTGAGAGAAAAAGGTCCTACCACTTTTGCAGGAAAGGTATTTTCACGTAACTTCCAGGGTTCTTTTACATGCACAGAGGCAGCTCTACCATAAGGCGAACTAGGTGACCGCCTAAGGCCCCGAGCCTTCAGGGGCCCCGCGCCATGATTGAGCGATTGATAACGAACTTAATTACATTTGCGGTGCTCGATGAAAATAAGACTATTATGTTTATGTAAATCACATAATTACTATAGCATTCTTTTTCACAGTATTTTATTAAGTGATATAAAAGGAAAACTGATTCTTTTCAAATCTAAATACAAATTATTTGTTTCAATTTTTTCCAAAAAAATACTGTAAAAATCCTCAAATCTTATAATTTTTCTCCGGCCCCTCGTTCCCCACTTGGTTTCTCAAAGTCCCAATTAGAAATTTAACATTTTAAGCTCTTAATATTTATTTGACGTGGTCTTTTTACCTGCCTATCGAGTTTCATTTTTCTACTACACCGGGAAGTAGTTGTTTACCATTAGTTTTGAAATTTTGAACCCCCACCCCCGTTTCTTCAATTCAATCTTAGAAATTTCAAATTTTAAGATTTATTTGGTTATCTGGAGCTGTCTTTATTGCTGTCTGCAAAATTTTTCTGCCTAATGTAATTTTTTTTAAATTTTAGGCCCCCATATCCTGGAGATTCATTATTAGATTTGCCAGTTTCAGATTTTTATGTTATATGGAACAATCCCACTACTCTCCTGCCAAGCAAAATTTCAAGTTTCCAGACCCAGGTTTTAGGTATTTACGGTGATGAGTAAGTCCCTGTGTCACACACCTTTCTGTACCTCCCTCATATGGGATTGCATTTTAAAAACCCTCTGAATGTGTAGCCCAACTCTAGAAAGGAGCCACTTTAAATTTCAAGGCTCTATGACCACTTATTATAAAGGTGCCTACATCAGTAAATTTTGAAAACTCTCAATCCTCCTTTTTCACCTCTTGGAGATCAAATTTCGCAAAATTCTGTCTTAACTCTTGTCTATGGTCTAAAAAAGAACCTTCACGCAAAATTTCAATCTCCAGATTAAGGGACTGGGGAACTATGGTGATGAGTGAGTACGTTTTCGCATTTATTTAGCTATAGATTATTCTTAAACTAAATGTCATTTGACATAGTCATTATATTTTTTATTAGACCCTACTGTTTCGACGTAAGGTAAAAATTATAATTGTCATCAATGGTGATATACTGAACTGATTCAAATATGTTAAATACTAAAGTTTGAAATTAAAAACTTCTTTTATCTCAAAGGTTGCCTGTTCAAGTAACTTTTTTTTATAATATATACTATTTAATTTTTAAATAATTTAAAGTAAGTCCTCACCTTTTTAAGAGTAAGATTTAATTTATTTCCAATCTTACAATCTCTATAAGTGACTCACACTCACTACTTTAATTTTGTTTCCAAGGATAGAATGTAGTGAATATCCTTCATTTGCTGATTGTTTAGGGTGTAATACTTTTCATTGGGGAACCCGAAAATTTGTTTTATACCAGTATTCTCTATATTACACTGGATGAACATAAACATGCGCATTACCAAAGTATAAAGCGTGACGCTCTAGTTTATCGTCTGCTACATTATGAGGGGAAAGATTTAACGGTTTCTTTCAATGTTCTTATGCGAAAACTTGTCTCTAATGAATAAAAGTGTTATTGTTTGAAAAAGTGAGGTATTATACCACACTTGCCTGAAGAATCATTTACATTAAAGGATATACAATTCAGTTTTACAGGAAATACTGTACAAATAAGAATAAAATTTAAATATGTAGCTATCATCCATGTTGTTTACAGTTTGCCAAGACTACACTTATATTTAAAGTTGGCTATTAGCTTGTATATTGGTTTCAGAAACCATATTATATTGAAAGTTCGATAAATAATGAATAAAGTGTCTTAAAACTTGATTACATTTGTTTGAATGACAAACTTTGTGTAGTTGCCAAACGTTCAAACGACCACTAGGTTATAGGCTTGTAGAAAGTATTATAATATTACCATATTTTTTTTAAAAGTTGGCTAATATTACTTTTGGTATATTGCCTTCAAAAACCATATAATGTTAAAA
This sequence comes from Timema bartmani, assembly GCA_902151455.1. Taxonomy (NCBI): domain Eukaryota; kingdom Metazoa; phylum Arthropoda; class Insecta; order Phasmatodea; family Timematidae; genus Timema; species Timema bartmani. Next base: position 172,215 of record CABFWB010000947.1, read on the forward strand.
GTGCGATACCTAACTATAATGAAACAAGTTAGTTAAAAATTGTATTACATATGTTTGAATGACATACTTTGTGTAGATGTCTTACGTTCAAATGATAATTTAGGTTATAGGATTGTAGAAACTACGGTATCTACGAAACCATGATTTTAGTAAGTATCCCAATCTTCTAAGAATTTATTCCGTACCAGAATACTAACCTAAATATTAGTATTTTGGTAAGATAAACGGCCATTTAGAATGGACGTAGAAATTCCCTTCTGGAAGGTATTTTATCCTACCTAAATACTACTCTAGGGTAGGCTTCTGGTACAAGATAAAGCCTTACAAATGAGCTTCCATCAAAAATAACCGTATATATTAGCCTACATCAACTTATTTAAAGAAAAATCTCATCAGTTTAGAATTTTGTTATGCTCTTCAAAGCTTTTATTAACACATTTATTTCATTTAACTAATCAGACTTTGGTGTATATCATACATTCCATTAAATTAATTAACGATGTCAAAATGCCACACTGCCTTGTATGGGTGTAAGAAAGAAAGGGATACCAAAAGTTTCCTTATCTCTTACACATTGGTATGCAGACGACAGATCGAAAATTTCAGCCACAGATGTCCATCCAGTTATATTATAGAAATCAATGTTATATACATAGGTATTCATTTGAATGTGTTTATTTCTCAAAAATAAATATCTATTCTCATTTTATCCCAAAACAATCCTTTCTATTTATCTTTGAATTTGTTTTGCTCTTTTAACAGATAGTTTAGAACTAAATTGTTTCCTAGTTTCTTTTTTTTATTCTTATGTTGGTTAAATGTTTAGTCAATTCTTAATTTGTTTATGTGACAAACCTCAATCCGTCCACAACTAATTTCTGTGAGATCAATCAAGCCCTAGAAAAGGTATTACTTGGATCAAGCAATAGAAATGTCAGAACTCAATCCCTTAAAATCAAGTAAAAATGAAAATAATGGAAAGCAAAATGTGAAGAAACCTTTTGATAAGAATAAGTGGAGGGAAAAAAAATACAGTAAACTTTTTAAAGGTAGGTAGGAGTTATAATTCTACTTAGTTTATGGAATTGGGAAGGCGAAACCCTTAGTGTACATTCATAATCTTACCTTTGAATACCTAAGTTATGTTTTAAGTAGTTATAAGCAAAAGTTGTGATATCTATTTATATTTTTATTGTTTGTAAATTTCATCCTCAGGCCATTTCAGCAACATATCAACGATTATGTTTTTAAGTTATTCATTCCACTTAATAAAACATCAGCTTTCGCTATATACCGACATACAGCAAAAATTGTTTGGGAGTAAATTTTTGATAAATTTAAGTTTGCAAAATGATCCTCCACCCACTACTTGTGTAAATTAGAAATCTACTAACAATCAGTATTCACTAAACAAATGATTTTACATTTAGCTTAAGAAATTTTTCATATAAACAGCATCAAGGGCAGACGAGACGATTTTACATTATTGCCATCACATATCTTCACAAATTAAGGATTCTGGGCACCCTCAGACTCATTCATTGGAATTTTTGATTAAAATGTAACAAAAACTATCATTTGAAATTGAACGGATAACTTTATTTTAGTTTAAAGTAGTCTCACTGGCCCACCAGGATTTCTTGTCTAAGTTAATGTGGTAAACTTAGTATGTGTGTATTAATGTTGAACTACATAACTTAAGTCTTTTTCACTTTATTTTAAATTTATTATTTATTTGCTTAATTTGAAGGAAATGGAATGATAACAAAACCATGTCTTTAACATTAATCATGGACTGAATTATTAAGTTATTCCTTTGTTAATTGAGTATTTGAATCACATCAGAAAGTTAGGGGCCTAGTTAGGATTCTAATAGAAAGGATTTTTTAGAATATAATTTTTTTTTACCGTCAATGTTAATATTTTATAATCCTACTGGGCCTGTAGTTATTTTCTAATAATTAAGTTATTGATATTATCTCTAAAAAGTGATAGTTGAAGATCACATGACTTGACCTATGAATATATTAAATTTACCATACCACTCCCACGATCACAAATAATTTTAAAGTTATATATATATATATAATTAATTAATTAATTGAAAAACAACACAAGGAAATTATGTTTGCCCTAATAAACTAGATTGAATGTAGAAATGTTAAATATTTTTCTTACTGATCTTTCGACTCATACTACTTCGGAAATGGCTAAATTATATTAATTAGTAATAACAAATTTACTATGCAGTAAAATGCTCTAACACAAATAACTTCTTTGGCATATTGAATATATATTTGGATAAATTTCTCAATCCAAATTACAAATATTGGCCCAAAAGAATAAAAATGAAGACTATAAAATTATAATGATAAAGACCTATTTACCATATATATAGCTATTTTATTTTGAGCCCGTAGTTGAAATACGTACATTTTTAGCGACTTCGCCCAAAATTGCTTTCGACTCCAACTCCATAACCCTGGTTACATGATACTAGTTAAACAAAATAAATAGGTCCAAAGTGTAAATGAGTCTTAGGACAAAAATATGGAACTAAACAAACAAATTGGACTTAAATAAGTTAAATATATAAGGTAATAATAATATCCACCGACAAAATTTAAGAAATCTAAGACTGGATACTTCACTGAAGGGTTGCCAAGGCACAATTGACAAAACAAACCAAAAAAAAAACTTATTCCCCCTCCCCTTCCTTCTTTTTGGAGGGTAAACAAAGTAAACAGTCCAACTAAAATGAAAAACCAGGGAGGTTTTGCACCTAATGAAGTATATCTAAAAGGAAACCGACCAAGAGAGGGGATATTTGTGATCATTTTTCTTAGCCATTGGCGAGATGTGGGCACAGACATAGGGTTTTTCTTTTCATTCCAAATATTAAAAATAAGCACTTGTCGGCTTGTTAACCAAACCTGACATAAAATAAAAACACAAATTAAGTAGCCCCCAACTTTTGCCACAAGATTACACCCCTCTTCAATTTCAAAGTCTTAGGCCTACTTAGAAAAAAGAGTTCTTACACTTGTAAATAATAGGCCTATTGGAATTTTCACAGAACTAGATAGATAGTTTTAAAAGCAACATTGATGCTGTTATTCAGCATATTTAAAGTAGTTTTAGAAACTTTCGGATCTGTTAGAGTTCTTACTATTAGAATGCTACTAAACATTGAAATACATGTTATTTTTTATCTTACTTCAGTGAAACAATGGGAAGAAAGGCGTCGAAAAGCACTCTTGAGAAGTTTGCATAAAGAACAACGGAAAGAGGATCCCACATTAGAACAACAACAACAAATAATAGACCATGAAAAGTCAGAAAAAGAGGACAAGAGTAAAGAAGTAAAACCGTAAGTTTTCTACTCATGGACCTTGAGGTTATTTTTAGTAAAAGGTTTGTCACTATGAAGATGACTACATACTGGAGTACAGGGTTTCCTGTTGGTGGTTTTCCCTAAACAATTCCCAAATTTCCTTCCTCACAAACGTGGATACATTTGATCTAAAATCCTTCTTTCTCATCCTTATTCCATTAACATAATTTGTGTGTGTATGTT
>CABFWB010000947.1:187319-204471 GCA_902151455.1 Timema bartmani
AATTTGGGGCCCCCTATGAATTGTAGAATGTGGGCCCCAATTTTTTAATTTTCTTTTAAGATTAGCACAGTCCAATCGCAAAACAAATTAGACAATATGAATCAGATTTAACAAAAAAAAAATTAGTTATGTTTTATGTGATCTTGAAAATAAAACTACATGTGAACTCAAACTATTTATTTAAAAATAAATTATGAAATATATTAACATATCATTTTGGGAATGAATAAATTACTCGGACAGTGCACTACACTTCAGTTTTTATATTATGGTGTTTATGTTTAACTGATGACAAACATTATTCTCAATAGAAATGGTAGTCAATCCTGTCTCACTTTCTTATGACATATTATACCTTAAATACAGTATAGTCTCGCTTATTCGACATAAACGGGCCAGCAGAACGTCAGATAAGCGAAAATGTCGGATAATAGGGAGGAATTAAGAAAGAGCCTACTAAATGTCAAAATACATTAAAATTTTACAAATTAACATCTTAATATCACGTTTTACAACAAATCAACAGAAAAAAAAAATTCAATACACAGTAGCACTATACAGTAATTTATTTATAAATTTAGCACCAGATTTGTATTGAATTTAATGTTAAAAATTGACTGCAAATAAATATAGAATTGCATAAAATGAACTTAAAGTAACTGCATTGTTGGAAGTTAAATCCATAAAAAGTTCAGTCTTGTGATAATTTAAAAAAAATTGTGATCCTAATCTGCTTTCCCAACGAGTGCCTTTTCTTCGCTGCCAAGTTTCGCCATCTTTGCAGCATCATTATGTCAATCCCCATAGCTTCTTCTTGTTGCTCAAACTATTTCATGGCGGTTTCTAGAGCCTTATCTCCATCGTTATGCAAGATTCTGATAGGCTCAACAGTTGATGCTTGATCATCAATTTTGTTGCCATCGCTATTGACAAGCGCGATAATTTCTTCATCAGTTATTTCATACCAATCGTCTTCGTTCATCCAACTTTCAATTTCTTGCGAAGATGCATCCTCACATCCCGAGATACATTGGACTAAGGGTAGAATGCTTTCTTCAGTTTCATCTGTGCTTTCCGTTTCCATAATTTCTTCTTCATCTTCACCTAACAGTTTCTTCCATGATTTGCCAATTGTTGGAACCTTAACGTCAACCCAGGCCCTTGCAACTCAACAAGCGACATCCTTTACATTGATGCGTTTCAATTTTTCAATCATGTCTTAACCTTCTTCAATTTCTTCTATCATTGTCGACAGTAGCTTCCTGTGATAGTTCCTTTTTAGCGTTTCCAAAATGCCCTGATCCATCGGTTGGCATATGGCAGTTACATTAGGTGGCAGAATAATAGCCTTTAATGTCCCCATCTTGAAGCTCCTCTGCATCATGGTGCTTCGGGGCGTTGTCTTGCAACAAAACTGCTTTTCTGGGGAAGTTACTTTCTTTCAAAAATTTCTCCATGGAATGAACAAATTCCTTAAAAAACCAATCTTTGAAAATTTCACTGCTCATCCACGCACTTTTTTGACGTAGTATTTTACAGGAAGAGCATTTTTTTTAATTGTTTGAAAGGATCTTGGATTTTTGGACTTCCCAATCATTACGAGGTTTATTTTGTGGTTTGCTGTAGCATTGCTGCTTGCTAAAATTGTCAGTCTTTCTTTACTACACTTATAGACAGGGGCTGCTGGTTCAGTTATGGCTGCGACTCTTACTAGGTAACATTTTGTAATTAAGGCCTGACTCGTCACAATTAAATATTTTATCACCCATTAGGCTTTCAGTTTCAATAAAGTCTTGAAATTATTTCTTGAATGCCTCCATTTCTTGAAAATTTGATGACAGTTTATCACCACAAAAACTTAATTGACGGATTCCATTACATTTCTTCCATCTATCGAGCCATCCAACGCTTGCTGTAAAATCTGGGTCCCCTTCATTAAATTCATTTCGAAAATGCAACACCTTTTGCTGTAAAATAGGCCCTGAAACAGGCACACCTCTGTCTCTGAACTGTGTAAACCAAACATACAAAGCCTAGCTAACTTATTCATAGTCACATGTTTTCATTGTTTTTCTCTCTTTTAGTGCACCATCCTAAACTCTTGAGGAACACCATTTTTCTATTTCCAATCGTTTCCTTTTCCAGTCTCCTACTGTTACCCGCCCGACGCCATATTCATCAGCTACCTTCTGCATTGTCCAGGCCCTTGATTGCCTCAAGTTTTTCTTCCATTGATACAACAACTTTCTTTCTTTTCGCCTGTTAACAAACACTGCACAGTAACACACAGTAAACCGATCCGCATACAATAACAAGTTGCACTGAGTGACCGTTAGGAAAGGTGAGATATGACCGACACGCGCGCACCTCTAGTGTACATTCGGGACAACTGAGTGGCTGTGGTACACTCAGGAACAAACAAACGGCATTTTTATTTTATTTAGGGGCGTCAAATAAGATGGAATGTCAGTTAAACAAGACTCTACTGTATGTCCTTATTAGTTTTAATTTGGAAGGGCTTCTTTCTGCTGAAGCTACAGTTACTGGCATAGTAAGAATCTCAAGGCCACCTTACTATTGGGGAAAACTTCTAGAAGCCCCTTCTGGGCTATAAATTCCAAGACCTTAAACGGTGTTGCGATATCTTGTGGAATCATTTTAGCTAAAGTTGAATGCATCTTGAAGTGTTTTTTCAATTATTTTATAATTTCCAGTTTGAAACATTAAAATAAAAATCCCAAATTATCTTCATATTTTTTAAGCTGATCATACCTTTCTTCCAGTGATTGTTATAAAACATCAACCAAACCATTACAAAATCATATATGTGTTGTCTGCGGACAAATAGTTCAAATTGAATTGTTCCTTGAGCCGAATGAATTGAACTACAAGATGAAACAACCTAAGGCAATTGGGATTCTTTGGCTGATCTCAGTAACAGAAACGAAGGGACAAGAAGTTTGTTTTATATTTCACTTGTTCAGCAAAGCTGACATCTCTGCCACCCTACAACTCAAAACTAAGCTTCATTGTCCTAATACCTACAATGACAACACTGACATGGGTGATTATTAGGATAAAGGCTACTAAATACAAATTACTTTTGCTTCAACCAACAAAACTCAAATATTTCTAAAAATATTACTAATCAAACAGCTGGTGTTACTCTCATATTTTTTATATAATTTTATCATTTTAATAATTAAAAAAACTTTTTGGGGCTCCTCATCTTTGGGGGTCCACCTGTGGACTCATTGCTCACATAGCCCAAGAACCTGCCCTGGATTTATGAGTATCAACCAAGTTAATTTGTGAGCTATATGATAGTAACCCATGTAATAGGAATTTGTGTCTTAGGAACACAATAAAATTAAGAAAACAGGCCACAATTTGAATTTGAAAAAGCTACAAAGTGAAATAGTAACTGAAAAAATATATTATAACAAATACAATACAAACATATGTGTGACAGTGACTGCTCTTAAAGGATAATTCAGGTGTTTGGCCAAAAAGTCCTAAGCTTGAACTCTTTATTTTTACTTTCTTGTAACCCCTATCTTAAATAGAAAAAAAAGATGTTGATGGACATTGACATTTCATGACTCACTGAACCTGAAAAAGGGTTTTTTCTCTGCCATCTGTCTCTCTGCGGTCTGTATCTCGGCCTAGAGATGAAACCATTTTATCAATCTGGCTAAAACTTGATATTTAGGGTTTTCATATGGTTCCCCCAAGGAGTTTTTGGAATTAGATATCTTACTCTAATATTAAGGGTAGCTTGCTTAGCAGCGAAAAGAGGAAAAAATCTATTTTCTCAAATTCCACTCTCAACAATTTTTATTATAATTCATATCCAGGCACTATTTAAACAAAACGATGCACCCTATTTTCTCATGAAAGTGACTGAGGAAACTTTACATAAGCATAAATTTCCAATTCTGATCATATCTCTGCAAATCTTTGAGATGCCAAATAACTTATCCTTGAAAATTTGTAGGACTTTTAAAATAAACAACTTATTTGAAAATTTATAAAATAAATGTTTTCTAAGTCAAAGGCAAATAAATATACATTTTTAAATAGAGTTGGTACCATTTATTTTTTATAGGATTTGGTTTTTCAAAGAAACTTGTGACGAGTACAAATATATGACAAAATATTCCCAGTTGTGGGGTTGAGATGATTAAAATTGATACATAAGACAAGAGGGGTAGCTGTGATGCAATGACTGATGAGATGCACCCTCATTCGACACCAAAAATATCCAAATAATACTTTCTCCAACCTTTTCTTTCTTGAAATGAGTGAGAAGATTCCTTGGATTAAGAGAACATCATCAGTACATCAAGGAGGTTTCAAGGCAGGTCATTGACTAAATTAAGGGCATGATATTAGGAGCTCTCACTCAGATTATAAAGGTTCTAACATTAGCTTTACCAAATAGTGTAATTTTATTCTATACCACTTCGACATAAGACCAAGTGCACACAAATATTGAGTCAAGCCTCAAGATATCAAACTACTGTGATTGAGATTTGCTTCACAATGTCTGTTAGATAAATACATGATTATTTTGGAAATGATGAATTATGCTCCAATACAAAGTTTTACAATCCTAATTTTTTTTTAGGTGGACAATTTAAATGGCTTATAAAAGAATCTTTAAAAAAAAATCAAGGCGAAGACTACTCATAGCTCCTAGAGTGAATCATTTTACAAAAAAATATTGGAGGGCCACTCCAAATATTTGATAAAAACTATCTAATTTTAAACAATCGGAGAGGATGACCACAATTTAAAACATACATTAGATCAAATAAGAATGAGAAATTAATAAATTGCTTTAAACAGAAATCTAACATTGTAAGTAATTGTTTTATTTATAACTATGACCCCCTATGAAAATTATCTGGATCAGCCCCTGGTTGTCACTAAAATCTGATAAATAGTGAAATAATATTTATATTCCTTTAAAGGCACAAAATGTGATCAATCTTCACTCAAGACTCATGGTATAGTTTTCTAAATATAATTTTGAAGGATTTAAATAAATCATGAATAATGCCATTTGTAAACAATGGTTTATTCTTTCATGGCCCATGAACCTTAAAGGTATATTTCCTTAGCGATGGCTGCCGCAAAGAACTGCTACACAAGCTTAGCTTGAGAGTCATTTCCTTACAGGCATCTATTGTCAACGGCTCTGGCCGCAGCCACACGTGTGTTTGTAAAGCTTTTTTCTAGTGTTGGAAAGGGTTTTATTCAACATGAGTGATTCAAAAGTATATTTTACATCAGTTAAATTTCTTACCACTTCTGTGTATGATACCATCTCCATCCACGATATTTGAAACATTCTTCTGTAGAACCATGTTTCACATCCATAAAGTGCAACACTCCATACTTATAGATATTTGCAACATTCTTCTGTAGAACCATGTTTCACATCCATAAAGTGCAACACTCCATACTTATGCTTTAAGAACCTTTTTTCTATTTCCAAATTTATCTTAGTCAAGGTTAGTGTCTCCTTGTTATGGAAAGCTTTCTTCGCCTGTACTCATTGGTGCACCTAGGAAGGGGAGGGGCAAATGAGAGCTGCTTTGCCCTCCTTCTCACCCCAAGACCCAAATAATTTTAATAAAAACTTAAAATACATCAAGTTGAACTATAAGATTGAGCACTAAAGATGTATTGAATGAATTTAATCTTAATTTTTTAGTCTAATAGTAAATTAATTTCAACAGTTAGCCAACTAGCTAAAAAAGCTAAATAGCTTCTAGACGGATCTGATTTTCAAAAAATTTCCAAGCAAAGATTATTCCAAATAGCTCTGGAGTAATTTAACGTTAAAAGATTTGCCAGGTGAAGACCACCCCAAATAGCTTATAGAGGCATCTATATATTTTTTAAATTCTGAAGAATAACCCCTCCAAATAGCTTCTAGGTGCATACAAATTTTTTACTTTTTACTGGAAAGGATTTACCAACTCCTTTAGATTGGATGGCAAACCTCTTAAACAACTCTTTATTTTGATAATCACCTCCTCCAACTCTCTCCCTTTCCTCCGAAATTTAATTCTGGCTACAACCTTAATGGTTTGCCCCTCCACCCCACCCAAGTAAAATTCTGGGTGCGCCACTGCCTGCACTATTCTACTTATATTGCTTCTTTTATTGCTACTTGCTTCTGTTATCATCAGTTATTTTACTTGTCATAAGCCTCACTTCTTACTGAACTCTATTGGAGGAATCACTTTTGATATAATCTTTAATCAAATAGGGATGTAGTTAAACTGAAAAATGTTCAGTCTGAAAAAATTTGCTTTCTTTTTTTCTTGCAACAAGTGGTTATTATTTTAATGCTGTAAAAATCCCTCTTCCAATCTTGCTTTAAAAATTGAATGCACATCGGCATTCCCCTCATATACACACAATTGTAATATTTTGTCATCATCGGTGTCTTCTAGCAGCAAATGAAGCAACAAATCAAAGTTTTAACTCAATGATCACATGTGATCGACGCATGTAAGGCAACAGCACTGGCAGCTTCAATTGCATGCGGCGGCCACATATGACGGCTGTCTCTAAGCAAATCTACCTTAAGAAAACTTTAAGATCTATCTTTAGTGCCTGGTAAAAAGAGTATAAGTAAAAAAATGGCGTGACTTAGTCAATAATGACATTCACCACACTGGTGGTTTGTGGTTGGGTAAGACTTGCACTACTAGTCCCAAATGGTAGTTCTGGCCAAGTTGAATGTAGTTATTGAAAAACTATTTTCCCCGGGCACTAATACTATACCATTGTATGAGTTGTGCTTTCAAACTTATATAACAAAGTTAAACATAGTCTTAAACAAAATCCTAAGTTATCCCCTGTACACAATAATATATTAATTATGTAAGAAAAGGAAGTTTGACTAGTAATGGTTTAAATCCTATTAATTCAGTTTATCAATCGAGCACATTTATTCAATATTAAAAGAATGAAATACAAAACACAGCACAAATTAAAAACACAGACTAATAATAATAATAATAATAAAGAGGAACAATAATTAAAGAACATTAAGTTTTAATAGCATAAATAATTAAGAATAGTATAACACACTTGGTCAATATTTGGTTTAAATGTGCTTTGTGAGTGTGCTAAAAAAAATTATAACATATATTCGTAGATATAATTTGTATCTAGATTACAATATTTGAATACTTTCACATATATTAATGTTTTAAATTACAATGTAAATATTATCATTGTTACAGCTGTTATTTTAATACCTTTTGTGAAAGAGTAAGAGAATATTTTCCAAAATAATATTTGTTAATTTTATAATCATTTAACATATAAGAACTGACATTTGTTTTTATTTTTACTGTCCTTCTTGGTGCAGAGGTAATAAAATAACACCAAATTATTAATATAAATTAACAAATTAGGACTGGTGATTATTAAAATTCCTTAAAGGTCCTCACACACCGGCATAGCATCGTATACTTAGGGTATCATACAAATATCTTGTGTTTTTCTCTTGCCATGCTTTGCTATGGAGCTGCATACAGACACCTGTCGTAGCACCATGGTAGCAGCATATCATCATACACGTACAGTGCGTGGTTTTTCATTCTGCTTTTAAAGCAGAACAACACATACGATACTGTCATGGTGGCTGTTGCCTATCCCCTACTACACCCTCTCAAACGCTCCTCTCACTAGGCTTTTACAAACAGATTAAATAAAATATATTATCCTTTAAATTAATTTTGCTGACCATTGTCTATTGTTTGTGCTTCTTAAAAACTAGTGTGTATATAATATATACTAGTATCCAAGGTTATCATACTAATAGTGTTATTAAAGGACTTCAATGAGGAATAATTCTAATATGAACTTTAATAGAAAATAAACAAATTAACCGAAATTTATTAGAAGGTAATACTATTGAAATTATTTGAATCCATTCATCATTGGAAGAGTGGTAATAGAAGTTTGTTTATTTAATAAAGTAATTATTTTTGTCATCGTGGATCAAATCCTCAAACAATGTAAAAAAAACTCTCCAAACCCTTTTATTTTCTTATTGATATCATGTATCCACTTCTTTTTCTCTGGCTCCAGCAACATAGCCGCTACCACACTGTCCTCATCAGAAGAAGAAAAGGTATCACTCATTATAATAACAGAACAACAACAATACACTCGCTTATTTTCACAGTGCTGCTCTCAGGTGGTGAAAGATAATTGTAGGGTGTGGTGGGGGAAACAAGCTCTTGGGGCATACTTCATATCTACGATTTCGGTGTGAATACAATACCATACAATACAATACCAAACTGCTACTGTCCTGGCACCGTCTGTATACAATACTATTACCGTGTGCGAGAACCTTTAATCAGTTATTAGTTTCCGAGTTTTAAAATTTTATACTTAAAGATTTTGATATCATTGTAGGTATATAAGCATGTTTTAGCAAGCAAGATAATTCACTATTAGTTTTAATTATTTATATTATCGAAACTAGTCATTTACCATTTAAAAAATCCTCCATAAAGATATATGCACAGCCATTTTTTGCACATTTAACTCTGTAGATTACAAAAAATACGCCTTATCAAATATATTATTTTAAGATTGTTGAAAAAACAAACCTTAAATAGTATTAATGTTATGTTATTTTTAATCAATGCATTTCACTATCTTTTACATAATGTAAATTACAGAGTTTGTATTAGACCTATGATCTTTAATTGTAAAGGCACTCATGTAAATGTGTGTAAGTATTAGGGTTCTGCTTACTCTACTAAATATGTAGTATTTATGGTAAAATAAATGGTAAATGGTCAACAAGGAATCCTACATATAAACATAAGATAGTATTAATTTATTTCCAATCATAATATTTTCCATTAAACTGTACAGTACCTTTACTTTTCTCAGTGAAGTGAAATGTTCATATACATATAGATTTTAAAGATGAGTGCTCAAATCTCTTACAAACACTAACATATAATAAATTAAACATTGAAAAGAGGAAAGAAGGGCAAGACCTACCTACTTACTAGAAAACTGTAGGCCTACAAGTTCACAGTTAATTAATTAATTTTAGCACTACGTCTTACTACCCGTTCGGGTTATACGCTTAAGTACTAACTACACTAATGGATGAGGAATTGGGAAGGTTGAATTTAGAGGAAGTTAACCCGAATTTGCGTGGAGGGAAAGTGGAAAACCATTTAGGGAAAACCACCCCCAGTTCACCCGACCAAGATTCGAACCTCAATCTCCCCGTCCTCGGCAGTCGAGCTCAACACAACTGGCGCCTTAGCTAACTACACCACCGAGGCGGGTAAAAAAAGTTCACAATTAAAACCCAACAAGACATAATTATGAAATTTTTAAGGGTGTATCAGTCTCTTTCTTCAGTAGAAGATAGTGAGTCCAGGCCCTAGTGTTTTACTTACAAGTGCAATTCTGCTCCGGCGCAAGTCTAGAAATGGCGCAACTTTTCACCCAAGATACGCCCAAAGATGCACCTCATTATTTGCTCTATTTCCGTATTCACTACACAAGGCGCAAACTGGTGGCAAGATTATGGTGACGTCACCATAATCATCATCAAATGCGCTCTTTTCAACCAATCCTTGTGAAGAATTTATTTTCAAAGTCAAAGGCTACTTTATTTTAAATCTCTAATGAAAATGATGGCAAATACAAAGATTTCTAAACATTTTGCTTATAAACTAGCAACACAATTAGAAGTGGCCTCTTTCTGGGTGCTTTACAAAAACAATATTAGTACATTTAGTATTTATTAATATTATTAGCTTAAAGCTTAAGTTAAATTAATAAAACATTTCTAGAAACTATATAACTTATTTTAAAGCTATACTAACCGCCATATTTAGTGACGAGATGTATTTGGACTTGGAAGAATACAAACCTCTTAAGATCTAGACAAAGATTATACAGTTTGTGGTTTTGTTTGGTAATAATGCAAGAAATGCCATTGCGTTGTTTGAATGTAAAATTTCAACAATAAAAGGTAAGTAATTGCTTTGTTACCACTATCTAAATTGAAACAAATTTTGTTCTTGACAGACTTAAGTTATTTTAATTTCTTTATTATTAATTGGAGTTTAGTTAACTAATTATTGTATTCTAAGCCATTATGAAAATATGCTGCCATTTAAATTTAATGAAGTGACAATCATGATTTTAATAGTTGCACCTACTCTTGAGTGGTGGCAAATAAAAGGCGCAACTTTGCTCTCAAATTGTGCCCGCTTCTTTTAGTGAATAGAGATTTGGGCACATTTTTTAAACTTGCGCCTGCGCAACTATTTGCTCCAGTTAGTGAATCCAGGCCCAGCTAGACTATGGCAGCATGGCTATAGGTAGATCATGGTCACTTAAATATGGTTGTTGCCTGTTTCTTGATTATTAATTTTTAATTCTGTAGTTGCCTGTTCAAACTTGCATCTTGACGCTTGGTAGAATGGATAGAATGTTTTATATAAATACATTCTATCCATTCTATATTTATATACAACACTCTTTCCATTCTATCAAGAGTCAAGACAAGTTTGAACATGCAACTACAGAATCAAAACAAAAAATAACTCAAACAATAACAGTATCTAGATGACCATGATCTACCTCTAGCCATGCTGCCATAGTCCATCAGTCTGTTTTACTTTCTTCTGCTGAAGAAGGGGATTAATGTACTCCAAAATTACCCACTTTGTTGGGTTTTAATTGTGAACTTTGAGGCCTACAGTTTTCTAGTAAGTGTGTAGGTCTCGCCCTTCTATCCTCTTTTCAATGTTTAATTTAAAAGAGCTGTTTGGCGCAATTTTTTCTTTGTAAAAATAAAAGCCCGGAATAAGTATATGATGCATAAATCGAGACCTTAAACAGGTAATATCATAAATTCAAACATTATCTTGGTTGGACAAAGCAAGTTAGACAAAATTATGTGTGATTACTTGAAAGATCCTTTGAAAAAGAAGGTTAACAAATGTTCAAGAAAATGTCTAGCAGTACAGCACTTCTAATTCTACCTAGTTATTTTAGATTGTATTGAGAACAATAAATACAGGTACAGTACTAAAGGTATTTAATATTTATGTTTGTTTATAATTTGATAAATCTTCGCTTCTAGGAAGTAACCAACATATTACACCAATTTTAGGAAGCAGTATCACTTTGAATATACATCAAGCACAATATTTGTTTGCACACAACTAAAATAATTGTCAAAGCTAAGTGAGTATTTTTCATAACAAATGTAGACATGAACTTACTAAGCCTAATGTGTTAAAGTGACAATGTAAAACAAAAAAATTTGAATCTGTTCTTAAGTGAAAAAGAGTTTTATTGAATTCAAAATTATAGTTCCTAAGGAATGTTTGCTCTCAAACATTCTGATTGAATATTTTGTGGAAGTATTTGTTTATATTTCAATAAATGAAAGCCATAAGCTCAATCAATCATTGACTAGAATTAAATATCTAGGGTACCAGGTTTAAATTTATTTAAAAACATTATTGTTAACTGAGTACATGTTCTACTAATCACAAAAGGAAAATCTGGCTATTTCAGTAATACTAAAATATCACATAATTATAATCTTCAGACTTTGAAAGTTATCTAACAGTGAAACATATACTTTTCTTGAGAAAGCAGGTCACCATTAATAAATTTTAACATAGACAGCAGTATTCACACTAGAGCATTATTAATAACAAACTAGTATATCTTTTATTTAACATTTATATAAAAAATATACTAGTTTGTTATTAATATGCCCTAGTGTGAGTAGCCTACTGTTGTCTGTGTTAAAAAAATATTATAAACTTAAAAAAAGGAAATTATCACTATTCAAAATTAGATTTATCTTTCCTTTTTTAGAGGTATATTTTACTTCATGATAAACTTAATAAGTAGCATATATCAGAGTTTTGGACAATTCATACCATAATATAATATGGCATAGTTAAAGGCATTTATAATCATAATTCCTAGCTCTTAAAAACATTGATTATTTTCATAAGTGACCACTCCTAGTAAATAAACATGTGGATGTATGAATTTAACACAGGGACATGAATAGCTTTGTACAGTAAAGCTATTACATTTAGGTTTTTTTATAACTAAAATGTATTTTAGGTCCATATAACAATGTTAAGAGAGATGTAATAAAATTAGAGTTTCCATTAAATAGAGAACAAAATCATATGCAATATACAGAAACTAAAGTCAATAACAGGCCCACCATTTGTAAATTATAATTAGGTTATACCTTTGACATTGTAGTATATTTGTTTTATAATTTATATTCATCTTGTATTAAAACATTGAAAGTGGATTGAGTAGTTTCATAGCTGCCAAGGGAAGTAGAAATAACATCTTCACAAATGATTTCAATGCTGCACCACTTGGAGCTGGAGCTCCTGAAACAAAGCAAAATAAACAATTTAAAAAGTTAAGAATTCAAGAATATATATATATAAATAATAATGAACAAATCATTATCAATAATATTATGCGTTAATAATTTTGATTCCACTTACTGGTCAATCAATTATTTTATTTTGGTAGTTATAAACTAGGAGTATAATTTGAACAGACAATAAGATGCGGTGCTAAAATAATATATGATTATAAACTGTTACTTTGTCCCAGTCAAACTTATTTTAAGTCCAATCAATGTTTTTCCAGGACAAAAAAAGTTAGGTCTGAGACAAAAATAGGGCCAAAATATTATTAAATATCATAAATTAGAAGAAATGTACCTACATTTGTGAATAGGAAATAACCCTCTGTATACCCAAGAGGAATTCGAACCTCAATCACCCTGTCCTTGGCAATCCAGCCTCATGTGAATATGACACGTTTGACCATGCAACCACCAATGTGGATCCTACAACCCTGGAGAGTGTATTTGAGCTATTCTTGGATATACATGTAAAGTAGAGCCTTAGTTTTATATCTTAGATTGGCAGTTTATGTCTTTGAACTTCAAACAACTTAAAATGACATCAGATAGACACCACTCTTAAGAGTTTAAAATATAACAAGTGATTATGGTGAGTAGTGAGTATGTTTGGTTTGGTCAGATTCCTGCATATACAATCTAGTTATTCAGTTATTTGAAGTTCTGTTTTGAAAGTAAAATGAACGAAACAGTTTAAATTTGAACCATGTTGAAAATTGTAATGGCATGGATTAGTATATGAAATAGTAGTGCATAAAAGAAAGTATTAGTTAAATAAAGTAAATATTACATCAGGTGAATTCTGCTGTAGCCTACATATTGTTTTTCTAACAGATTATATAATAGATCTAGGGAGCCATTGAATATTAAATACCCTAAGAAACATGAATAAGGCTATGCCAAATTTAAATAATCAAAGCCTTGAGCTAAATAAAGTTCAATAAATCAAATCAGTTTTAAAATTAAAGAAATGCTTAGGCTACAGGAATAAAAGGTGTCATGGGTTTGTACAGCAATAAAGTGCTATGAAAAGTTTTATTATATAAAATATACTGCTGTTTAAGCTTTGATGGACACAAGTCTAATCCCTTGGATATAAGAGAGTTCAAATTGTTTTATTGGGATAGTAATATTTAAGTTTTAATAAATACCGGTATATTTTGTACAAATGACTATTATACTTGTAATATTGTTATATGAATTTTTGCTTAACAAACCTGTTTGAGGCGAGGAATTTCTTGTACCCGTTGATGGGTTTCCATTTCTGACCTCTGGCCCATTTACATTATTATCGATATTATTGTTATTGTTGTTGTTGTTGTTGTTATTCCAACTCTGTGAGTACAATTGTGAACACCCATCTGTTGCATCTTGCTGACACTCAATTGAAAGAATGTTTAGACATATACTAGAGGTATCCTTCTGGCAGCCCAATGATACATTTTTTGTACAACCCAAGATTGTGTTTGCCTTAAAGTTAACGGATGTTACGTTAAAGCAGTCTAATGGTGAATTTTGAGGGCAGGGATTAGTTGAAATATCCAAGCACCCAACAGTTGAATCACAGCTATTTGATGTGGTGTTAAGGCATTCCGGTGTCGAATTTTGTTGGCAAACAATTGACGTGTTATGAATAGCATCAACTGTTAGATTATGTGGACAATCATAGGATACATGCTGAAGGTTGCTAGTTGTTGCATTATAGTGATACCCAATAGATATTATGTTTGTACATATGCTGGAGTTCTGTTTACACCCAATTGTGGTTACATTCAGACCAATATTCTTTAAATCATGTCCAAATGTTGTTATATTTAAACCAGAAGTAGTGTTCTGGATAAACGGTATGACATTCCAAGTTCCAGTTGTTGCATTCGTCTGACAACCGACTGACACAATGTTCAGACAGTTGGTGGAGTTTGGCTGACAGCCCAAGAATGTAGTATTCACACAGCCATAAGTAGAATCACTGTGACATCCTAGCAAGATGTTTACATCACTAGACGTGAAGAACTGCTGACATGCTGTGGGCTTCGCAAGCCCGCTTGAGTTGGAGCCTCCAGTTGTGTTTTGATTATAACCAACTGGAACTATGTTTAGAGTACTGCCTGTCGAATTCTCCATAGTTTGAACAGTATAAAACCCTCTATTATTGTTCCCTTGATAATTATTATTTCCCATGTAGTGGTTGTTGTTATTATTATTATTGGAATGAAGATGGTTGCTAAGAAGTGCGACTGCCCCGGCCACACCTAGCCCAGCTAAAAGGCCAGTGCCTACACCTACACCAAATCTAGAGTTCTGGTTCTGATTCTGATTCTGATATCCACCATACCCCATTCCATGCTGGTTTGGCATGTAGTAGGTACCTCCTGAATGAGGACTTGGAACGTAATGGTATCCACCTGTGTTTGGACTTGGGTAATATGGACTTCCTCCAACAGGATAGTTAGGGTGGTAGCCGTTTCCTCCTGGGTTTTGGTTGGGGTAGTGGCCTGCTCCTCCAAAATTATTTTGATTTGGGTATTGAGCTCCAGAATTTTGATTGGGGTATTGATGAGACCCAGTATTTTGATTTGGGTAGTGGCCTACTCCAGTATTCTGATTTGGATATTGAGAGCCAGAATTTTGGTTGGGGTATTGGTGAGATCCAGTATTTGCATTTGGGTAATGGCCACCACCTATTGGGTTACCACCTGTATTCCACCCAGGCGAAGGCTGGCCTGGATTTGGCATATGCCCAACCCCTCCTTGATTGGGCACATTCCATCCTACATTAGGATTGTTATTGTTTGGACTGGGCATATGATTGTTGCCACCAGAGTTTGGTACATTCCAGCCTACATTAGGACTTGACCCGTGACCAGCTCCTCCGGGGTTAGGGTGCGACCCCGTGTTCCATCCTACGTTAGAGTTTGGTTGTCCACTTCCTCCAGGGCTGGGATGTGACCCTGTGTTCCATCCTGGATTTGCCTGCCCACTTCCTCCAGAGTTAGGATGTGACCCCGTGTTCCATCCTAAGTTGGAATTTGGAGCATTATGTGATCCATGATGGTCTGGCAGAGGAGCAGAAGGTTGAGTTTGATGATGTTCTGTGTGCTGGGGTTTTCTGGGCGAGGAACCTGAAAAATAGAGCATAAAACATTTTATTGGTTGAAATAATGATTGGTAATCATAATAAGCTGTTCACAAGAATACATTTTAAATATAATAATAATAATAATAATTCAAGAATGACACAATCGGTCTAATGTCCCCATGTACCCTTCATTTACTATCGTATATCTTATAAGATAGGGTTGTAGTATAGGTCATCAAGGTAAAATACTACTAAAATACTATCTTGCATATCCATCACAGACTTTGCCTTCACTACGTGCGATGAATTATCCTTAGCACAGGACAAATGATTACTCAATGCTAAAACATAAACACACTAAACCAAAAGTAATGGGCTCGATTCTAATGTCAAGATGTAATCTAACAACTATAATTAATAGTTCTATGTTGCAAAATTTAGTCCAAATTGAGGATGTTTAAAAAGTGAGTAGGCCTAGTGTATAAATATGAAAAGAAATTAGAATTTAAAAAAATGGTGTTACGTTTTATTTTTAATAAAGATGATGTGAAAAAAAACATTATAACTTGTGATTGCTTCACACAAAAAACAAATAATTTGACAACTAGCCTAAATCAACTTAAATCTGAGAGTAAATTATATTTGGGCCACATAAGTGTATATCTCCCACTAAAAAAAGAAAGTCGCATGAATAAATTTGAATCGAAAAATCATGAACATAAAGTTTTTCTCCCCAATGACAAACCTAAGGTCCAAGTGTAGAAAGTATTACTCAAGTACGATACGAATTTGGCTAAGATATAATATTTTAATCCTTTTCTTTTGGTCCACCATGATAATCAAATATGTAGTTGCCATTTCATGGCAGTAACTTGATCACTACCACTCTTGACTAGTGTAATTTCCCATCCTCTCTCTAAGTGTGTTCTGGTACTTTTAATAAACCACCTCATTCTTCTCCTTTAAAAAATAATAGTATATATCACTTTTAACTAGCACAATGGCATTATAAAGTTTATATTAATAAATTGTATTTGTTGTGGGTTGTATGTGTTTACGTTACATAACTGAAAGTTTAAATGCTCCATTTCAAACATCTCAGGCCTAATGTTGTTTTGTTTTCAAAGTATAACTAATTTCAATTTGTGATAAAGATAAGATATTTCAAATCATGAATGTTTCTGGCGGACGGGGCGGGGAGATACACATACCCTACGATATTTTTACTTCACTTTATCCCCAATACTTTAACTTAAATAAGAAGTTCCCTTCAACATATAATTGAATTGACTGATTTGTTTAAATAGTTAACTTGATTGTAAGATTTCAGTTATTTCAGATATGCATTTTATAACCTTATTAAATAAATTGCTCTTGCTTCATTAATGTAAATATAGTAGCTCTGGAAAAGTTTACCTTGCAAGGTGGGAATATATTAAATTAATAATAATGTGTGTGTCCCAAAGTTGGAAATACTATTTTTTCTTACACTCTTTTACCCCCTTACCAAAGTTGAAAATAACATGTGCCTACCCCCAAAATTTAAAAACAGTGTGTGTATTTCCTCATCCCCC
>CABFWB010000948.1:0-45675 GCA_902151455.1 Timema bartmani
TATATATATATATATATTAACAGCACCACGTCCTATTACCCATTCGGGATATACGCTCATGTACTAATTACACTAATGGTTTTAGGGATGAGGAAGGATATATTTATAGGAAGTGTACCCGAATTTGTGTGGAAGGAGAGTGGAAAACAATTTTGGACAAAACACTCTCAGTACACCTGACCTAGTTTCGAACCTCTATCTCCCCGTCATCTGCAGTCTAGTCTACTGAGAGAGATAGTATATTTGTAAAAAAATTAATAAATATAGTTTACTTTTAAGGTCATAATGAAATTTCAGTTGTAATAAAAATCGTTTATATATTCAGGTTACAAAGCCTATGTTCTAAACCTACGCCCCTATAGTATAAAATGAAATTAGGCTGATTTGAATACCTTTATAAAATCTGAGATATGCTCGCGCAAGAGCACATTTTCTGAAACCGTACTTCTCCAAGACATAAACGATTTGATCAACGATTTTCATGTGAAAAGGAATTGAAACAGATTCAAAATTGTGTGAATTTGGTAATTTAGATGACTAGCCTATATCTATGACGTCTCCGACACTATTTATTGCACTAATATGTAACGTTTACTCCATTCACCCCGAGAGTTGGCAGTCTTACCTTTTCGGAGTATACTATGACCCTAACTTATAAGCTAAGCCATAGTGTTACCCGTCAAGGTAAGACCTTTCAGAGCGAACAAAGTGTACATGCAAGAAAAGGTTATTAAACTGTTTTAGTTTAGTGATCTACCCATTTTTACTTTCCTACCTTTCTTGTGTAATCACAGAACATTGAATAATGAAATAGAACAATTAAAAGAATCGTTAATCGAGTTCATCAACGAATTAGGGGACAGGATTATTTTATAATATTATATATATTTTGGAAGAATTGTTGATATTGTAAATATATAAGATGCCTGATGGAGATGAAGGAATGCTAGGGTTATTGGCAATAGTAAATATGTTTTTTTACCGGCAGCAGGAGCTAGTTTGTAAAGGACAACCTGATACCATCGCAGGAGAAAAATAACGTACTACATGAAAGCCACTTTCAATGTCATGCGAAGCAGATGACAAGATTGAAGCGGTAAGTTTACGAAGTGGTGCTCCTCCTGTTATCATCGCTGTTGTCTTCCTGCTTTTCAGATGAATCTTGTGCATCAATGAAGTAAGCTGCTTCATTTCCCACGTTAACTCCTCTTTATGGCAGGGGCGGATTTATTTTGTATGACGCCCTGGGATGAAGCAGCCTGCCGCCTTCTTAAGGAGCGCGAAAATTTGAATTTTTTACTAAAAAAATATAATAAAATAAATATAGGTTTTTAATATAAACAATAAATCGGAGGTAATGAGTGGAAGTTAATAATTTGACTGTCAATTTTTTAAATTTTTGCTAGAAGTCCATTAGGATATCTCGGTTTGAGTCTTTCTAATGCTTCTTGTTATATTTTTCGCGCTTGCATTTTGCGATTTGACGACCCTGCCGTGTAAGACTACAACAATTCTTCAATGTCTCTTTAGTCTTTCATCTACATATTCAAAGCCTTCTTCAATTGCTAATGCGACACATTGCCGAATGCCGATGAATATTGGTGCAGTCTTCAGGTCTAAGGCCACAAATATTCTGAGTCATGTGTGGAATTAATTTACGCCAAACACCTCCAAGACAAGACGGGAATCGCGTAGTAGCCGTCTCGGGACCGCGTTATCTAAAACGATCCCTATTTCGCGAGTCGTGTTATATCCAAATCGTGTATTAGAATCACGCTTTATAGGGAAGGTCTCTGTATGACCATACAATAGTTATGAAGAACACTTAAAACCAACACACCTCTTTGGATAATCAAGGACGAAATTAGAATTGTGGAGGTACCGGGGCGATAAATAATAAGAGGGTCCAACATTAAACATATATTTTTATTTTCTATGTTTTGGCAATATCATTTGTTCTTTACAAAATAAACTGTTAAAATGTAAATGATAAATATATTATTTAAATAAGGAAATATTGTCATCACAATAAATTAGATCTGTTTAAAAGAAAAAATTTATATATTTCGTTCTTGCCAAAACCTTAGTAAAATGCATTAAAAAAAAAATCGTACTCTAATGCTGTATCTTCACCACGATCGTAAACACAGGCCAGGATACTCTGGTGGCGGGGATGACTCAATTAAAGGATCAATTTTTTTTATGATTACACATTAACCCATTAGATTTGTTGCAATCTAGGGATACAATCTAAGTTTTGAAAATAACAGTCTGTATTAATTGTTTGCCGCATGTGACGTAAGTAAGTAATATTTTGTCAGTAATAAATACAAAATTGACATAAGTTATAATTAATTTGTTTAATATTTCACCATGACTGCAATCCATAGAGTCCAAAGAGATTTATTTTTTAATATAACAACAGTTTGTAGGGCCCCCCCGGGTGGTCACTCCTGTCGTCTTCCCTTAAGTCTGGCCTTGTGAATAATAGTCCCGCAATACTGTGTTTACATTAATTACTCGGTAACTAAGGTATTTATATAAAGACGGCGTATAACCTGAACAATTAGTAAGATTCGGTGCTAAAATAGATAAATACAAAGATTGTCCCAGCTGTTATTATAGCTCCCTCAAATCAAAATAATTACTAACAATATAATAATAGAATGTGTGTGAAGCAGAGAGAATTGACTCAAAATGAAAGAAAAGTGTTTTTATGAAAAGTCTCGAGAAATCATTTAGCTGTAGCTTCTATCACTACTATCACACGATGACGCTCTTTTTAAATGAATCAATTACTATAAGAAATCATAAATTTAATATATTATTATATTCATTGGTTTGGTTTTTCTCTTCTTGGAAACACCATTGATTATAAACGCAAACCATTTTGCATTTGAATAGTGTTAAGAAAAGAACGAAAGCCCTGGGTAGCAACAGGAATCCTCCAGTAAATGGAAAAATTAAGGAGATGGAAAAACGTCAAGAAGAATAAATGAGGCTAAACAACGAGTTAAGGAGAGAAAGAGACAATTATTAAAGGAAATAGAAAACGAAGGTATGATCTCATGCACCAGAAAGCAAAGGAACTAGAAGGAAATGAAAGAAAGGTGTGCGAACAATAGGAATAGAAAACCCTAAAGGTCAAATGGTGACGGATCATAAAGAGAATCTTACGATTTGGGAAAATATATATAGAAAAACTGTACGACAAGGAAAATCGACCAGGGAACCTCAAGCTTAAAGCTAAAAACGAGGTAGAGGAAGATGAAAACGGTTTCAGCATTTTAAAGAGTGAAGTAGAGAGAGCCATAAAGGACACGTGAAGAAGGAAAACTGCTTGGGAAGACGACATACCAGCCGACCTTCTGAAGCAACTAAGAAACGACGGATTAATGGCTCTGACAAAACTTATAGATAATATCTACGAAACAATAAAATAATCCAAGGACTTTCTAGACGTAACCATGGTGGATCTAGAGAAGAAAATAAGTCAAGTAATGCAGTGACCCCATAACCATCAGCCTCATCGCTCATGTATAGTAGTAAGAATACTCAATCGGTGACTTGAACAGAAAGTACAAAGTGTGATGGAAGAAGACCAATTTGAATTCAGAAAAAGAACCAGAGATGCCAATGGGATGTTGAGAATAATTTCATAGATTGTGCTGGAAGTCAACAGAGATGTCTACATTGTTTTCATCTACTGGCAAAAGGCGTTCGATTGAGTGAAGTGGAAGAAACTAAGGGAAATACTCTAGACGATCGGCATCAACTGGAGAGACAGAAGGGTGGTTGAAAACTTTTAAATGGAACAACGAGTGAATGTGAGACTGAATGATAGAGAAACCAAGAACATAGAGAAAGAAAGAGGAGTGAGGCAGGAATACGCTGTTAGTTACCCAGTTCGTTCAACTTGTATAGAGAGCGGATGTTCAAGAAAACCCTGGAAGGGCTTGGCAGTTTAAGACTAAGAGGATGCATCATCAACACAATAAAATATATAGGTGATCTAGCATTGCTGGCAAAAAATAAATAAAAGAAGAGGTGCAGGAAACGGTGGACCAGCTGGTGTAGATAGGGAAAATATATGGTATGGAGATCAACATTGAGAAGTCAAAAGTGAAGATGATTTCAAAAAATAAAGAGCCACTGAAAATAAAAATTAGAAACCAAGAGTTTGAAAACATAGAGCAATTTAGCTACCTGGGAAGTATTCTGACAAAGGATGCCTACTGTGCCAAGGAAACTAGGTCAAAGATCACCATGGGCAAGGAAGCTATAAACAAGAAGAGGTTACTGCTGACCAGCAAGTTGAGTTTGGAACTGAGGAAGAAACCGATTAAATGCTGCATTTGGAGCATTGTGCTGTATGGAGCATAAACTTGGACTCTTAAGATGGAAATAAATAAATAAAAAAAAGCTTGGAGAGTTTCAAAATGTGGTTCTAGAGAACATTCGTCAGGATCAGATGGACAGACAAACAAATCCGACACCTTAGCTCAGTCGGTAGTGAGTCTTTCTACTGAGCTAAGGGTCCGGGCTCGATTTCCGGCATGGCCAAAAAAATTATCATTGGTTAAATGTTATATGTGGGTTTACCCTTTCGCAGTGATGAATTAACGTCCGTAGACGGGATGTTGTGCCTGTCCTAGTCTTAAGTAAGAGTATAAAGAAGATGAAGCTACGATATGCCTAGCAAGCCGGTAGTGTAACATATATGGCTTGAATAAAAAACGGATACAGGCCACAGCAAACTTTATTGGACACATCCTTAGGAGGAAATGTCTTCAGCATTACGTCATAGAAGGAAAGGTTGAGGGAAAAAGGAGTTTAGGAAGGAGGAGGATTCAAATAATAGATGATTTGAAGGAAGGAAGAAGATTCTGGGACCTGAAGGCAGCGGTCTAAGTTCACTGACAAAAGGAATGTACCTATTACAAAACACAACACCCAATAAATTAATCTATGTCAAGGGCATAGAAAGATAATTTTTCTAAGGGGCGGTGGGGGGGGGGCAGTCTACTAAAAGATTTTACCATACCTTTAGCCAATAAAAGTTTGTATACGTATATGTAAATACACCCTTGAGGAGGAAGGGTTCCATAAAATTCCTGGGAGGTCTGGACCTCCACCCTTGATACATGTTGTGGCTGTTGGCTCAGATTTGTGACTAGGTTTGATTGATTAGAATGTTCTAATTGATTTTTTAGATAGGATTTAAAGAACGTATCTTTCCAGTTTTTATATCAAAACAGTTGACCTCGATGGTCTTGGGGTAAAGTTCTTGCTTCAGGACTCGATGCTCATGGGTTCATGGGTTCATGGGTCCGGGATCGATGGATTTTTCTTGAGCGATCAAAATCCATATTATTAGTTCATTTGGAAGACAAGTAAAGCTGCCGCTCCCATGTGTGTTGTGACATGTAAAAGAAAACCTGGAAGATATGTGAAAATACCTTTCCCGGAAAAATTGAGTTCATTTCGCTCTTGCTCATAGAAATTTTCGTGTGCTGATATGATGTCGGTTCAGAAAGTTCAAGTTAATTACCTCAAATAAATTAATATAACAGAACATTATTATAGCCCAAAATAAATGTTGCTCTAGTAGAAACATTTGGTTTAGTTTTGTACACATGGAAGATTCAAAAGCTATCAATTATTTAGGAACTAGGATAGGCTTTGCAAATTTTGTACATCACTTTTTTACCTTATTTAAAAGTTTTTTTTTTTAATTTCCGCATCACCCATAGTTATTCAAGAACTCATCAACTGTTTCCAGCCTGTAGCCAAGCCAGTTAAGTAAAATGCCTCCATCTTCCTCCTTTAATTCATTCCAGTCTTCTCCTCCCACTTGAACACTTTATGCTATCTGCTCCTCCATCTATTTATTCGCCTCCCCCACGGTCTTTTCCCCACATACTTTATTTCCAAAATTTTCTTCACCATCCTTTCTTTTTCCATCCTCATTACATGCCCATACCATCTCAGTTTCCGGGATAACTTCATTCCTTATATTGTTTCTCCTCATGACAGCTAACAAGAACTATTAATTTTAAATTAAATGTTTCTACTGAAAAAATAATTATTTTGGCTATTTGTTAAAAAAACTGCAAAAATATGTACTTTAACTTACATTTCTTTTCATTCCAGCTTAGTTGCACTCTGTAATACAAGTTTTCATGTCTCTAAATATAAAATTATTTATTATTATTAATCATCTCCTCAAAATAAGAATGGAAAGGGAATGGGATAGGGTCTCAATAAATACTCACAACAAACAACATCTGCTACTTCCTGTAAAAAGGGAAATATATTCCATTCAAATATCTTCAGGGATATTAAATTGTTTCACAAAGTCACATTGATAAGACATTTTTTTTTCTGTACATATAATCACATTAGTTTTGCTAACATTAGCTTCTATTGGTCAAGAAATAAATTCTTATGACACTTAGCCTATTTTCTAAATACCTATATAATAACTACATTTGCGTGTTATATTTAACAATTGTATTTTTACAATAAACATACTCATATTTTAACTACTTTTCTGTAATTAGTCTAAACAAACACATCAACAAGTCATACCAACATACAAAATGTAATGATTAATATAAATTAAACAATAAAGCGATAATAATAATATTGCACTTGTTTTCTTAATATTTGACAACAGTACTTTTAAGCAAAGATAAAATTCAACACTTAACAAAAAACTTAAGTAGTAAACAATTATAGAATTAGTGACACAATTGACAGATAAACATACTTAATATCATATTAATTTTGTTACTAAATTAGTATAAAAAAATTAACTTAATATTCTTATTAAATTAAATATATTTACTTTACAGTGCTGTACCTATTAGTTTTAAATATTAATAGGTTATCTATTTTTATCTATTTTGGGTTAACAACTAGCCTAGATATCCACAAAAGTATCTATTTAATTATTACTACTAAATATAAGTATTTTTCACATATTTTGGAATTTTTAATTAACCAACTTTGGAAAAGTTTTTCAAGTGAAGAAACAAGAAATAATTAAAGCTATTAATTTTTAATTTTCTTGAAGTGTAATATAAAGTTACCATAAAAACTTAATTAAGGAGTTGTATTTATAATAGAGAATAACTTTTATAAATTATATGACCACTAAATGAAACTAATTAAATGTAATTTATTTTTGTATTTATTATTAAATGCAATAGAAATAATTCCTAATTTTTCACATAGTTTAGTATCTAGGAAGACCAAACATTGAACAGTACACAGACTCAACCCCTTACATTGCCTTCAACATTTTTCTTCATTTGTGTTTATGATTTATTGTGTTATCAGGCAAGTCAATAAATGGAGTTGATTTTTGTGTATATCTTATTTAAAAAACTGTTTGAAAAGTAATCTAATTATTCAAGGGAGATTGGAAATAGGTTACATTTATGTTTTGTACTTTTGTCAATGGTATTGCACAGCCCCTAACTATTTTTGAATAGTGAGAATCATATTACATTGTTTGCAATAGATTCATATTTTTAAAACAATTTACGGCGTATAACCCAAACGGGTAATAAGACGAGGTGCAAAAATAATAAAAAATAAAAATTTACAGGATATAGAATCATATTTTCATTATATTAATTTAAAAAATGTTCCAACTACTGAGTTTTGTATATAGTTCAAGATAACAATGAAAAATTGATGCGAGTAATTAATTAACATTAATTTTGTCTTAGTGATCCAACAGAACAAACACAAAGAAGATGTAAGAATACCCTTTGTTCGAGTACACCCAAACATTTGGAAAATTTTGTTCCGTTATATTTTCAAACCATACTTGTCAAATATTGATTAATTATTACATTAAAAAAATTGTGAAAACTAAATCATGTTCATGAGATTTATTGTTCCATGTTTAACCTTCCAGATGTAAGAAATTTGTCATAATGTCATTTACTTTATGCTACTATTGTAAAATCAATTCCAAAAACACGATCAAGAATCAAATCTTTTTCGTTTCAATAAAATATTTTAATAATCGATTTTAATCAAGTTTTACCAAAAATAATTTGAAATATAGTTTTGTAAAATAAATTACATTGGTATGTTTTGTGGCTTAAAGTATTATGTTATTCCAAAATGCACTTTTAAATATTTAAAAATTTGTATTTAATTAATAATAGGGACTAATAAAATATATACACTCCTACAATCAATAAAAATAAATACAAATACTGTCACACAAGAAATTTCCCATTAGATACAGTAGTTGAAATATTGCTTTATCTATCAAGTGGTAAATAATCTAAATTATCAAATCATATTTTACTTTAAACAATTAATTATTAATTGAAGCTAAGTAAATATAACTCTTACACAGCACATTCACTAGCATTCAGCTTACCCAGTCTTCATTATTTAAAATATCGCACGAAAGTTATATTTCTAAACACATTTTACTTTTTACATTTATGTTTACAATATAGCTCTTCACAAAAGTTTTCAAATACAAATCTTAACACTTGGTAATACAATAAACAAGTATTTTCCCTGTATTAAGATTAGATATTTATAATACTACTTTAAATATTCATAATTATAATGATAGTAATTTGGACAAACTCATATAACATATTGATTGGCAGGATAATGTATTTGAAAACACATTTAAGTTTATTCAGTAACATATTAAATAATGCTATACTCTAAGCATGATCTTAAACTCAAATAAATATAAATATTATAATTATTTGATTGTGTTCTGCTAATGTTTTAAACGCCATAAAATGTATGTATGAAATCTTTACTTAATTTTAATTTATTCCCTTATGATATTGATTAAAACTAAACAAAAGTATGCTTTGTGATTTTTATTCATCTATTCAAGGGGAATGCTAGTGAGTTTATTAACCTCCAATTTTATCTTTGGATGTTTTCTATTACAACCCCAAAATAAACTATTTATGAAAGGAACCCAATCTTTTCTCCTCAAATTATTTGGCTAAATTATGAGGATAGACAGATGTGCTGAGCTAAAAAAAAATTAACTCATCTAATTATTGCATTAAATATAAAATATAGAATTAGCGAAAAATAGAAATACATTTGTTTTAACATATTAATACTTTAGTAATAGTATTTAATTAAATATATTATGTTTGTGGCTAAAATAATTTATGTATACCATCATTTCGCTGATTAAATTCTATATTGACTGAAAATGAAACCTATAGCTATAAAATAAAATTTGGAGAGTAAATATATGTATTTACATTTTAATAAATTGACCCAATTGATGCACATGAGTCAAATTTAGTTTCTAGCAGGGCTGTGGAGTCAAAATTGTGGAGTTGGAAGCAGTTTTGGGTGGAGTCAGATTCGGTAAAAATGTACTAACTCAGACTCCAGCTTAAAAATAAAAGCGTATAGTATTATACCAATATATGATAAATATATAAATTTAATTTTACACTTTTTTATTTTTTAGAACTAATATTTGTAATTTTGATTGACAAATGTACTAAAATATAAATTTACAATGTCAAAAAGGTTCCCATGAAGTCAGCTATATTTGAGTATTTTATTTCAGTACATTTGTTATTATTAATTAATATAAATTAGCCATTTATGAAGGAGTTGGAGTCTGAGTTAGACAGTAGAAAAATAAAGGAGTCGGAGTCGAAGCTTGGTATACTAACTACAGAGATCTGGTTTCTAGAATATATTATTTAATCAATTTTACCTAGGAAAGTTTTTTAATTTATACACAAAACCCAAATAATTAATATGAATTAATTAATTTTTTTTAAGTAGGCTCACTGAGCGAACCATTTGTTAAAAATAAGTTATTAGTTCCAATAAGTTTGCAATGATCTGACATTTATACAGTTTTATAAACAATAAACTTTTTTGTACAATCCTTAGCAAAAAAATACATACTTTCCACCCTATTTGAAATAAACTGCTTGCTTGATAAATAATATTGATTCTTGTAATTTGATTGTTTTTATAATAATATATTTGTTAATTTATCAAAATACTTAACATTTGATTTGTCTTAGAAATTTTGTAAGGCTACAAAACTAAATGAAGCAACATAAATAGTTAAATTTTGACTGAAAACCATTCTCTTAGAATCATAGTTTGGTAGAAAAATATCAAAATAATAAAATTAATTTTAGAAGTAATCCAATTGGTATCCAAACTATACTTAAAAGACACATTTATCATTCAATAAAAATAAATATTCATTTTTTTTCAGCAATATTTACAGTTTTATTTCTATATGAAACACTACCATTTTAAATAATTTATTTATAACATCTATTTTGAAATATAAATTGTTTATTTTAAAATCCATGCAGGAATTTTAAAATTGTATTACTAATTAGAATCTTAGAGGTCTTAATAATTAATAATGAAATATTCATGTTTAGAATATTAAAAGCACTTACAATTATTTATGTTGTTATTACACGTTTGGCAATCATGCCATTCAGAATAATATTCTTAGTTTAATTGAAACCACAATAAGTCATCTATAGACTGTTAAGACAAGAATTATATTAATACCATTTTTTTAAATATATATTATATGGAATAGGAAATTTGGAATGGAAAGCAAATGAAAATTATATTATTTATTATATATTATTATTTCAATAATTAATTTACCCAAATTGTATCAAATTTGAATAAACATTAAGTATTGATTGAGTTTTACTAATTTTAAGCCTCAATGTCATTTTGTCGATTTATAAAAAAACAAATTAGTACTGAAATTAATTTTAAAATGTTTAATAATAATAAAAAAAGTTTTTACATTTGAATTTTATAAATGCTAGATTGATTATAATTAACATTATCATTGTCTAAAAATATTGGTAGCTTTATTTTTATAAATTTTTATTTCATTATGAATCATTCAGAATAATTTTTTGTGACATGTCAATAGAAATTCTGCACCAAAGATAAAATACAACACTTCATCCACATTTTTATGAAAAGGGAGGATAACTGATTTCACTTAGTTATTCGTTATGTATCTAGGTCAATATATTAGTTAGAAAGTTTATTGAACATATTTACACTACATCACTATGTTTAGATTATTTGTTTTCAGCAAAAACAAAGTTGCAATTCTTATGCTCCTGAGGGTCCGATGCATTTTAAAAAAGGCCAATCTCTAAATATGAGTTTTTTTAATAGTTACAGAAAATATCACTATTTCAAATTAAATGAGTTTTAGTAAATTCCTGTCATACATTTTTTTCTAACAGTTTTCATTTGACAAAAAACATGTTTAATCCATAGAGCCTCCCACTACATTTGATGATTATTCAGTGACAATATTAATGCAGCACTAATATTAAAATATACTTGTGATTATATTATTGCCCGAGCGGTCTAATTTGTTAGGGCTACATTGAAATTGGTCACTAGTGACATGGTGGTTTAGTTTTCAATCTTGCATCGTTTATGATTTTCCACATGTGATTTTCTCAGTGGACCTTCTCCTTGCTAATGTTTGTACATTTTCTCTAATCATAAATATGATTAATTAATTACCCTTGTGTTTAAACTAATACTAATAACATATCTGGGGTTTATATTCAATTTATAAGGGAACTTCATTCAATACAATGACTACAAAATGTAATAATATAGTATCTAAGGATTTGTTGATACCATAGTTAAAAAGATATATAAATATATATCAACAAATTAAACAAATTAAAATCTTTTTTAATTTTATCATTCATAGCCTATATCCATTAAGAACCAATAATTATTACTGTACTTCCTTTATACATTGAACATTGTTAATAATAATAATATTGGTAAAATATAATTTACATACGTTCCCGATAAAATATATATCACACATCAATAATAATAATAATAATACCGGTAATATAGATGAATTATCAAATACATATATAGCAATAATATATAATGTGGAAATATTGTGTAATAAATATAACTTTTTGAAAGAATAATTATATAAAATGAACACGTATTTGTTCTTTGGTTTATTTAATCGTGGTTCATAAAATAATGAATTCAAACAATAAATAAATACTTGTTTGAATGCTATTACGGTTTATACACAAATATTTCTGGTATCCAATAATTAAAGAAAATTATTATATAAAACAGACAATATCATATATAGTTATTTTAGTACATAATATAGGTACTTCACATGTTTGAGATAACTTTAATGGTATAGCATTAATAAAACTTCAATGTGTGATGATAATTTATACACAAGTACAATTTAAAGGGTTTTTAATCTAAAGACCTTGTATAAATAGTACTTTAAAATATGAATTGCTCAAATGATATAATTACTACATTTGGAATCATTCAAGTAAAAATGTATTATTTTTAAATATAGATATTTCATGAAATTTAAATGTGTATTTATGTTAATTATTTGGCTTTTCTGTTTAGATTTGTTGCACATACTATAAATATGTATTTTTAATTTTCCGAAAAACTTGGAACTCTACATTTCATTTCGCTTAATTTTTATGGAAAGAATTCCAATATTAGATATATTAATTAAAAAATTCTTCAACAAGGATCATGCATTTGTATTTCCATAGATAAACTATTTGTTTTAGATTCAAACTCTGTGCTAATTAGATAATTAAATCAAGTTGAAATTAAAAGAGGGATGCTAAGCAAACTATGAATGTGATGGATGGTTTCATTTAGTTTTCCTCTAGTGGAAATATTTATGTATTTTCATGTACATACATATTTTTTATCCATTCAACACAAATATTCAAAACACAATTCACAGCTTCTCTTTGGCTTCAACATTGCACATGGAAGAAAATGTATGGTCAATTAACGACTTAATGCTACAAAAACATCTAATTCTTTTAAGCACAATTTGTACACTTTATCTAATAGAGCAAATACAAAATGTATTGGTAGCTAAAAGAGCAAATACAAAATGTATCGGTAACTTTCAATGACTGAACTAGGTACCCGATTACTTTCCTAGAATTTAATTTTGTTGATTTTGATACATAATACATTTTAAAACAGTTAATTAAATCGGTTTACTTTTGTGGAACTCATTATAATTTTTACATACAATATCAACTCATTTAATTACTCTGAAAAATATAAATAGTGGATGACACAAGCTTTTAAATTTACAGGTTGTTGTTTAATATTCATTCTTAGTTTATAGGAGTAAATATGAGAAAAATAAATTATCATTATAACTATTGTTCAATACACAATTAATGTGTAATAGATACAGACACTAATTTTTGGCACATGTTCTATACATTGAATTTCTAGTTCTAAAATAATTTGTTTTAAGATTCTTACAAATCAAATTGTATTGATTATTTAAATAAAAGAAGTTATAAGTACTGGTATGTATCAGATATAATTAGTGGGTTTATAATTTTAATTTATGGTTGAGTTGCAAAGAAAGAAAACCCAATCAAGAAAAGATTAAATCTTGTTTATTGATTAATATTTAAGGTAGATAAACAACCTTGAGACAAATTTTAATTGTGTATATTTAATTTCATCAATGCCACATTTCACATTAATTGGGAAATATCACACATATTTTTTTATGAAATCCTTTTAAATAATTACCTAACAAATAGCTTCATTTGAAATAACATTTTAGTCGTGTTTGTATTATTTAAAAAATCTTTAAAAATGTATTGAAATATATGTTTTGGTAAAGTTTTTTTTTTCAAATTGGCAGGGTTTATTTTTTGTCAAAGTTTTGTTTTTATTGTGTCGCCGGACGGAAAACTGGGATACAATAAGAAAAACGGACGGAACTAAGAAAATAATATGATATTATACTCAGTCCAAAAAATTATTTACTTTTATACAGGTAAAATATCAAATGTTTACTGAACACAAAAATTAATATTCCTTGGCACTGATCAAAAATTTAAGTTTTAAAATTGACTAAGATATCTTAAACAGTTTGTAAGCAAATAAATTTGATTAGATTTGTCAGTTGAGTAAGAATCTAACTGAAGTCATAACAGAGGTATGGTACATAGAAACTAAATGTGTGAAAGAAAATACAAGGAAGGAGTGATGTATAAATAAATGGAAGGCTAAATAAAGTATTTTTTTTCAATCAATGTTTTCTTATTATTCTTTCCTGTACCCTCTTTCATGTATAAAATGTTATAAATTATCTGATCGAATCATTTAACTTTTTTAAAAACCACTAGTCATCATTTAAGGTGACATTTTTCAAACCCAATGGTTATATTGGAATTTTGTTATGAATAACATACTGTTATTGCCTTCTCCACCACAAGGTCGCCCCATTTAAATATATTTTGCTTATTACAAATCAAAGGTCGATGGCTATGACAAGCACACATGCCATATTTCATATAAAATATAGAAAAATACGTAGTTTACAATGTTGTTTGCAGCAGTGTTGTCTGTCTAGAAAAAATATTCTTGTCTACCAAATGGGATTCAAAACAATTTTTATTCTATCACAATGGAAACAACTTTCCATAATAAAACTGTAAAAATGCGAAGCTTACTGTAACTAGAAGATACCTTGCAGTAGCTTTCGTTGTAATGTTACCCAAAAACAACGTTTACGAGATGGACATTTGGGTTTAATATAATTATAAAATGTTTTTAAAAAGCAACAAGCTAAGACAACAACATTAGGTGTATAGATATTTAATTATTCTCGAAAACCAAACTTTTATTTAAAAAAAATCATATTGGGCATGATTCTAATGGTATTTTTTTAAACTTAATCCTTATACATGTCAAAATTATATTGATATAATAATTTGACTGGATGTGCTTTGTTCAAATATTCATTTGGAATCTTTGTACTGACCAAAAATCATAAAACATAAGTTATAAAAATGCCATATTTTAAGGAATAGATATTCCCAAACTAGAAAATTACTATTAATAAAAAAACAAGCAAAACAAAAGATTTAGTCTTCTAAGGTCTAAATTTATCCAATTTAAGTGTTTTTATATTGCCTGATTACTGTACGTAAAAAAAGGGACATTTTAATACAGTCTAGTGTTATACATAAAACTTTAAAATATTTTAGGAGTTTATTTTTAAAGGCTCATGATAGTAATAAAGAGGAGATGTGCTTTCTTCAGGGTGACGAAACATTAGTGTGAATTAATTGCCAATAGGGATTCAAAAACCTTAAACTAGATATGTCTATAATGTTTGAAATTTTAAACCTTAAATTAATGAAGCTTGCCTTGTATTAACATAACACACAGTTTCAACTTGAAGTTTGAACATACAAACTAATAAAGGTAATTTTGTTCAATTAAGCTGTATATTACTATCTCTGACATCTTAAAATGGCCGATGTGTTTTTTTAAAAATGAAAGTATTGAGACATCAGCCACTTTGAATGTCAAGTCACCTTATATACATGTTTGACACTAAATTACCCTCGTGCCTCCCTGTATGTGTTGCTATGTCCTGCGCAACCACAGCCTCAAGTGACACAGTCAGTGCACAAGTGCCCCTCCATATGAAGCACCAGCTATAAGAGCTGCTCAATGACTGGATGCAGCAGACACATGTGCTCAGCACCTCGGATGGGGAGCCTGTTGACAGAGTAGTGCCGAATCATGTCCGGGACGCTGTCGAACGGTTGGCTGAACTGACCCAGGATGTACTTGCCACTCTCAGGATCTTGTTGGATCCTCATGTGCATGAAACCTCGAGCACTCCTGGCCAGAACAAGAGAGTGTTTACGTCAGTGCAAGGGCTGATTAGAGGATTAGTGTGGCCGACTTAAGTTCGTGTACAGGAAATTATTCAGTCAGTGCAAGGTTTGAGTGAAGGATTGCTGTGACTGCCTTGAGCTGCTGAAAAGATTGTTTTTTCCGCCATTGCAAGGGCTGAGAGCAGGATTACTGTGAATATGACTTTAGTATTAGGGAACATTTACGTCAATTCACGGATGACTATTCCTTCCGCATTAAGGGACCTTTCCGTTAACTCAAGGGCAACTATGACTTCTGTAACACGGGTCATTTCCGTCATTGCAAGGGTGATAATGCCTTCCGCAACAGGGGGTATTTCCGTCAATGCAAAGGTGATTATGCCTTACGTAACAGGGGACATTTCTGCCAATGCAAGGACTTTCGTAACATGGGTCATTTCTGTCAATGCAAGGGTGACTATGACTTTCGTAACATGGGTTATTTCTGTCAATACAAAAATGACTATGCCTTCCATAATATGGAATATTTCCGTCAATGCAAAGGTGACAATAATTACTTTCGTAACAAGGGACATTTCCGTCAATGCAAAGGTATAAGGGTAGAATTACTGTGAGCTGCTGTCCAGATAACATATATGTCAGCGCAAGAGCTGAGTAAAGGTTAAATGAATGGCTGGTCTACTTCAAAAAAGACATTTCAGGTCAATGTAAGGGCCGAATGCAGGATTAATGCAACTGAATAAGACCTTATGCACAAGACAAATTATAAATACTACGAATACAGATTTACGAATAAATTTTACTAAATATACAAGCATGTGACCTACTTTAATGATAGCGAGAAGTCCTGTCTGGTGGACTCGCTATTTCTGACCAAGAAGCTGCCTTCCTTTAGAAGTCTTAAAACATTCTCCGCCTCAGTTCTTGTAATAGCTCCATGGTACCACCTAAAATAGAGTCATACCAGCAATCAAAAACAACTGGTATTGGTAGCTTAGGAATACTAATTCATGGAATATGATTAATTACTATAAATAAAGTTCATTTATGATTGAAGATAAGTCATCATTAGAAAATGTGCTTACCTTAATATTTAGAATATCTGTAAATATGACCGAATAATATTTAACGTCCGTCGACATGTTTGATGAATCTCGTTGAAAAAAGCATAGATGAGAACGACTTGTTCGTTCTATTTATGCATTCTCTCTGAGATCTAGTTTACATTTTTAGATGTTATTTTTAGTACCAATTTGAATTTTTTTTATTAGCATTTTTAATGAAATTATATTGGGTAATTTTTTTTTTGTGACCATTTTTAATCATAAAATCTACTCGTAGAGTTTTAAGAATAAAAGAGCATGTATGACTCGATGTAGAATTTTGTCGATTTTTGAAACAGGGGAAGAATATAAGGATGTATATGTATATATGTGTACATATGACAGTATGTACGTACATATGTATGTATGTATGTATGTATGTATGTATGTATGTATGTATGTATGTATGTACGTACGTATGTGTGTATGTACGTATGTGTGTATGTATGTATGTGTGTGTATGTATGTACATATGTAGATCATACAAATTCGGGCCCTAGTAGTAGTGAACGGCCACCATAGCAGATGCTACAATGACTCCTAGCCCAGAACTCACCCTTGTCTCTCAAGCGGCTGTTGCACGTCAATATCTCCGGCCCTATCTTGGAGAGAGGAGACTCCCAAGTTTAGGGACAATCCCAGACCAAGACGCTGTTTAGGGGATGTCCTACCAGGGTCCAGGTTCAACGTCAGGCTAGGTCGCTTCGGTGCCGCCACAGGACCTATAACACAATATACTCGCTTGTATAGCGTCACCGAAGATTGTCTTAACCCTCCCTCCCCCCCTTTTTTAAAAATTGGAGTTGTTGAACTTTTACAGAACATAAAAGCTCACCTCGCTCCACAGCTTGAACCAGCCTCTATCGGTGATCCCACGGTTAAAGGAATCACTCTCACTATAGGTTGGATTTCCGGTGATTGTAAGGTCAGTGTTTGAATCTCGGCGGGGGTTATTGAGAGTTTTATTTCCTAAATGTTTTCACTCTCTCCCTCCACGCAAGTTAGGCATATTTCCTCCAAATTCTTGGTTCCAAATTCATACCGAGGGTTTCACTATTTTATTAATACAAAATTACCTATATTTTCAATGTTTTCCTGAAGGAGTTTCCATTTTATCAGGCATTTAGAGAAGAGTAAAGAGAAATAAAATTGCTTTAATTTTTCATGAAAAGTTACTATTGTGGGAGTCGAAGTTTTTTTCTAGCAACGCTTCATACTACCCGTTTGGGTTGTATGCATATAATATATATGCTACCAATTACGATAATTGTGTTAGAGATGAGTAATATAGAAATTAGAGGAAGTGTACCCGCATCTGCGTTGGGTGAGACTGGAAAACAATTTAGGATTATTATTATTATTATTATTATTATTAATAATAATAATAGCACCGCGTCTTACTAACCGTTCGGGTTGTACGCACTTACGCTAATGTGTAATGATAGGGTCATTGTGAGATGAAATGGAGGACC
The DNA here is from genome assembly GCA_902151455.1 of Timema bartmani. Taxonomy (NCBI): domain Eukaryota; kingdom Metazoa; phylum Arthropoda; class Insecta; order Phasmatodea; family Timematidae; genus Timema; species Timema bartmani. The sequence continues at coordinate 18,319 of CABFWB010000948.1, forward strand.
TACAGCTTAACGTGGGATCCAAACCACGGTGGAGATCTGGCATTCCACACATTCACAAGTTGTGATTAATACACGTCTTGTCAGAGGTGAAGGAAGGGTTTAGACAATCACATAAATCTGTGCAAGGACCGAGGATTGAACCCCGGACCCCAGCACATAAATCTGGTACCTTACCCGTAGACCGCCAGGTCACCAACAATTTAGGAAAAATCAACCTCAGTACACCCGATCAAGATTGGAACCCTGTTCTTGTCATCGGCATTCTAGTCTATGGCGAGAATGACGCCTTAAACCACTTGGTCACCGAAGCGGGTGTCAAGTAATTGATGCTTAGAACAGGATTATGTGGCCCTGATGGGGGAAAATATCTGCAGTAGTTACACAACCCAATGTTTCAAGGCGGTTTTAAAGGGATGGGGATGGATATAGAATTATGTGTTAGAATCAGCGTCTTTAGTTCTTCAGTTCAATATATCTTTTATGTAAATATCTGCTATTTGAAGTTTGCGTTTAAATGTTCCGAATTCACAAATTTTCCAGAAATGATTTAGTTTTTGGTTATTTTTCCTGTATTTCCCCTGTTTTTTCCAGGCGGAAAAAAAAATCCCTATATTTTCCACATCACTTAAAGTTTTATATGAAAATACTAATTAATAGAGTACCATAATATAAACGTCCAAGGTGAAAGGTAAATCAAAACGAAGAATATTATGGGGGACATATATAATAAGAGCAGTTTTATTATGGGCAGACTTTCTAACAAATTTCGGTCAACCAATTTTCTTCAAAATGGTGACGTCCACAAAGTCTGTCCCCCCCCTAACCCTCTTTCCCTATCTCCATTAATGCCCTTTCAGTGGCTAGTAAAGAGCCACGAATTCCAAGTGAATTCTGTAACACAAAGGAATTTCTAATTTAGGTGGCAGTGCACTGTTGGACCCCGTTTGCAAATCCCTTCACTGTTCCTGTCTCTCTCTTTGATTGCTACGTCTGGTAAGCTTCTACATTCTCATTCAGAACATCTCTGTATACCTTATCTCCCTCCATTTTTACAATAGTTGTCTTCCACGATATTTTTCTTTACAACTATAACTATCTTTGTTCTGTTGTTCCCATGAATGCATTTTCTTGTCTTTTCATATATTAATTTTTCCTTTTAGTTCTCTTTTTTTTTATCTCTCTCTATTATATTCCCTCCTACTTATTCTCCTTCTCTTATATCCCTAGTTCTCCTTCTTTGCTATCCTGTCATCCACAGCCTCTCTCAATCTTAGCCCTATTAAACTCCCCATTTAACCCTCCAATTGTTGAATCCGCTCCTCCCTAACTCACCCCCCTTACTCAAGATTATTTCTGCTCGAAATCAATGCGAAGTCTTCTTGAAGCTCAAAACCTGCCAAGTCAGGAAGGGGGAAGTAATTTGAGGGCTCTATTGGCCCCGTTTCTGGTATTCACAATAAATCTCTACTTCGGTCCAATTTGTCGTGGAATAATTACAGGGTTTTCATTGGAAGGGAGGTCTAGAATACCTCCCCCCCCCCTCATACCCTCACATTCATCTTCAGGTTAAAAAATGTATTTAAAAAGGAATCATTTTGTGTAGGTTACTTTAAAATTAATTAGTTCCTTTCGTTTTACATAGTTAAAAAAAATATATCTGCCTGCTGATTTGTAAAGAACAATAAACCACACGCTTTTCTTACTGATCTACTGAAGCCAGGTTGATTTAACTTTTTCTAGAAAGTGTTTAACTTTATGAACTTATTTTGGTATTTTAAGGAAGATATTTTCCTGCATACAATTTTGTGTGGTTGATAAAAAATGGCGGAGTTTCTTATATTTGTATGTTTTAATGTTTATTGTTGTGATTACAAAATTGTTCAAGCATAAGGTAGGTCTATTCTATTCCGCCTTCGTAACAACAATCCAATTATTTGCATTAAATCTTTTTCCCTAAGTCAATGACCCGAAGGTTGGTTTTATGTGATTTATATCCATCCGGCGCTTGGCATGCACTCAGATTTTAGGTTGGTTAGTATTGCTTGCACCATCTGGTAAAAATACCATGCACTAAGGGCGTTCAGGAAGTGTGGGGGATCCCCATTTCCTACCACACTGAAATTCTATGAGCGAGTGCGAAAAGAGCTATCAATTTTGCCTCAAAAGGTATTTTCATATACCTTCCAGGTTTAATTTACATGACACAATAGACATAGGACCAACGGCTTTACTTCTCTCCCGAAGGAAGTTGTGCTACGGATTTATATCGCTATAGAAAAGCCTGTCGACCTCGTCTGGGTTTGAACCCACGAACATTGGGACCTGAGGTGGGCACTTTCCTCCAGACCACCAAGGTCAACAAATTGATAAATAAAATCAATGGTGGCAACCCTACATTTTGCAAATGCATGTACACTTCCTCTAAATATAACCTTCCCATTCCCTAAAACCATTAGAGTAAATAGTGAATAAGCGAACCCGATGCGATACTAGAAAAAACTAAAACCAAAATACAAAACAATGAATACCTTGGGGTAAAAAAACAAGTAAGAAATCATAAATTAAATACAAAATATAACACAGTAAAATCAATGTTTATGATGTGCTAGTCTCAAAATTGGTCTCACAGAATATGACATAAACTACTTATTAATTAAGAGATAAAAACCACATGATTTAAAGGCCAGATAAAGTTTGGCTTTTTTTTTGTGTGTGGAAATTCGACGTCAGAACATGTCACATAAAGTTCTTAATAAAAGTCACTGAAGAGGAAAAAGGTATGGAGGTAGTTATCTGTTTGAAAGTTTGTTTATTCGCATGGTTACATTTCGTTAGAAGAACGGGGGCAAATTATAGATACTTTGCCCCGCTGAGCATTCACAGGCGCTCACTCAACATTTGATTTTTAGGATGACTGGTTTTTGGATTCCAATAAAAAATGTTTCAGTGGCTTTGTGCAATTTTTGTACCCGCTACGATCTTTTCTTATCAGTAAAAACTTTTTTTTTTACGATTATATAGATTTATAGATGTTTCAATAAAGGAAAATACTTAGAAAAAGGGAAAATCGCTTGATTTATCTAGAATGAAACTTAATAGTGTGGGTAATTTTCTATAGCATAATTTCAACGCTAGTTGTTCCATCATCTCTAAAGGCAAATTATTTTTCACTTCTTTTTAAATTACCTTCTTACTTTAATCCTTTAGCTTAAGTTGTGCTGGTAAACTTGCACCAAAAAACAATTTTTCGGCAAAAATAATCTAGGTAACACTTTTAAGTTAAAGTTAATTATCTACTAAGAAACTACCAAATTTATACAAAGTTTGATTAAGATCGGTTAAAATATATGTTTGGTCAACAGGAGAGAAGTAATATATGCAACGTAAACAAGAGGACCTTTATATAAACACTTTGGTTTTATAAGTTTTTTAATTCTTAAATTTTTTTACGTCTTACTACCTATTTATTTTATAGGTATATATTATAATTACCCAAATGGGGTAGAATTGAGAAAGGAAGCATTTTAGAGGTAATTTACCCGGATTTACCTGGATAGAAAGTGAGAAACAATTTGGTAAAAACCATCCTCAGTAGACCCGAATGAGATTAAAACCCTGATCTCCTCATCACCAGTAGGCCAGTCTCACGCTAGAGTGACTCTTTAGAACATTCGGCCACTGAAGCGCTTTGTTAACTCTACCAATACCTGCTTCGGTGGCCGCGTGGTCTAAACCTATATTCTTGTAGTAGAATAGACTGACGATGATGGGGAGATCAAGGTTCGAGTCTCAATCGAGTGTATTGAGGTTTTTTTCTAAAATGGGTTCCCACTCTCCCTTCACGCAAATGAGGTTACACTTCCTCTAAATATAGCTTTCCTATTCCCAAAACCATTAGAGTAATTAGTACATAAGCGTATAGCCCGAACGGGTAGTAAGACGCGGTGTTAAACTTAAACCTTTACCAATGGACTAAAGGGAAGCTGGAGCGATAAAGACGTTACAAATGGCAGATTAAAGACAAAAACATTCTTTCCTCGTTTTTATAGAAGAAGGGGGAAAAAAACTTGACATAATTTACAGGGGTTGATAATTGCAGTTTCATGGCACCGCCATGTTGTTATAGAAACGAATTTGGAGGGGAATGGAATGTGAGAATTATTACAAGGTTCTTTTCTCCCTTGTTCGCAAAGAGCTCCAGATTACAAGAAATAGGGGAAAATAGACAGAGAGAAATATGTCTCGTTTGACGGATATTCCTTCGTCCTCTCTTAATCCTATCCGCACCTCCCCGCATCTTTCAACTTCTTGAATTTATTTCCGAATAGATTGGAGGACTCTTTTCGACATCCGTCTCTCCGAACCCTCCCCCTTTTTTATAACCCCCATGCGCCCAACGTTGAAGGCAGCACACGCCACTGACATGAGTTACAAAATAAGGCCGTCATATTCTCTCGCGGTTAGCCTTCCATGTGCACAGATGTTTCCAAGATAATGGAATATTGCTCAAAACATTTTTCAGTGTATTTTGTAAAAGTCTGAATTCTTACCAGTAGCTAACATTTTAGTGTTCGGATCAGAAGTCGAGTTGTAAAGGATTTCAAAGTGAAAGATTGGAATTACGACAGGCAAATTGTGTGGGTTCAAATATTATTATTAGCACCGCGTCTTACTAACCGTTCGGGTTATACGTACTAATGCTAATGTGTAATGGTAGGTTGATTGTGAGATGAAATGGAGGACCTACAGTTTAACGTGGAATCCGAACCACGGTGGAGGCCTGGCATTCCTCACATTCACAAGTTGTGATTAATACACGTCTTGTCAGAGGTGAAGGAAGGGTTTGGCAATCAGATAAATCTGTGCCGGGACCAAGGATTGAACCATGGATCCCCAGCACAAAAGTTCGACACCTTACCCCTAGACCAGCAGGTCACCCTAATTTCTTGTAATCCTATGGCAATAAAATTTTTTCAATTTTTGCAAATGCAAAGTCTTGCAATTTACAATTCTTAATTTTTTTTTGTCGACCTCAGTGGTCTTGGGGTAAAGCGCTCGCCTCAGGTATCAATCAATGTTCGTGGGTTCAAACCCGGCTGGTTGTTGGCGGAATTTTACTGAGCAATAAAAATTTGTAACACAACTTTCTTCGGAGGGGAAGTAAAGCCATTGGTTCCATGTCGATTGTGGAATGTTGCGAGCCCTGGAAGGTATGTGAACATATCTTTCCGGTAAAATTGGTAGGCCTTTTCACGCTCGCTCATAGAAATTCAGCGCGGAAAGCGACGGGGAACCATCGCACTTTCTGTACTCCCCTAGTACATGGAATTTCCACCAGATGGTGTAGGCAGCACTAACCAGCCGAAGAGCTGAGTTCATGCCTAGCTCCTGATGGATATAAATCACATCAAACCAAACTACTTGTTGTTGACTTAAGAAGAGGATTTTTTTTTCACCTTATAAATTATCTACATGTGAGCGAGTATCTGACATTAAAATAATTTTACGGTGAGACTTTGTACTAAAAAATAATCGTATAGTCCCATTAAATTTGTAAACTTAAAACAATACTAATTACTACTACTCCACAGATTAAAAAAGCAACTATTTCAAAATTACTAGCTAATTAAAAATTTAAATGGGAATCCTCATAAAATAAACATGACAGGGTTGCCACTATTTTTTAAATCATGAGACCTACCGAACCTTATAGTGGAGCCATATATGCAAAGTAACATTTCAGAGTAAACGAAGGGCACATTTTGATTTTTTTTATTACGAAATTATTGTTGTATTATGTAATTAAAATTATCTATTAAAGTCTCTTTTTATCAGTTTTTCTGTGGATAATTTCCCGAGGTGTACTATGGAATTGGGTGAAATTTCCTGAGATGAAACGTCCTTAGGTGAATTTTCATCAAACAGTTTTGCTTACCTTGGTAACACTCCACGACACGTCCCTGCTGATTTTACTGTAAATATAACCCCCTTCGCAACAATCCATCTTTACTTTCTCGCTATCTTACAGGTAGAGAAAGTATTGTGATCGTCAAAAAAAATCGAGCTCGAGATTTTGACGAATCTCGACGTCTCATGACCCCCGAACCCTAAAAAGTGGTATTTGCAATGCCATCTCTCTGTGTGTCTGTTTGAACTTAAAATTAAAATTAGTTGAATAAAGGGCGAAAAGGGAAAAAAATCGATTCTTAAAATCAGCTCTAACGATTTTGATTAAAATTCGTATATAGGCGTTGATTAAGATTATAAATAAACTGGCTATTTTCATTTTCCCATGAAAATAACTTTTAGGGTACTTTACAGCAGCGGAAATTTCCGTATCTCCGCAACTATTTGAGATACTAAATAACTTATCATTGCAAAATTGTAGTACTATTAAAAATAAAAAAACTTTTATATGAAATATATTTTGATATAACCAACAATTTCTAAGATATTGGCAAATATATTAATACAATTTTGTAAGCTTTAGTCGTAGAGAGATACTACTTAAGTTTTAACGCAATAATTCTCCAATACCATAGAGTAATTAAATATAAGTAAGTCTCTCAAAAAGTGAATGTTATTTTTCCTTAAAGCTCTTAGGAGAAATGTTTGTACAGCAATGATCTATCTCCATTTTAGACTCAATAATCAAAATTTATAAATGAGGAATTTAATATCAATGCGATGACCTGAAGATGTGGAACACCTAATAAAATGTCGAAAATTTTAACCGGAAGTCTAAATTTTAATGCGAAGTGTTGATCCTTGTGGACCCAATATTGATCTTTTTATCGGTCTAAACATACAAATGAGGACATTAATTCTTTAAAAATAAAATTTTAAAATTTAAAACCGGGACTCAAAAAATGTTTTACATAAATATAGTGCAATTTATGCTTGGGTTTGCTATTGTATATTATTTCGTTTCACATATATTTCTAGTTTTGAGTAAATATCTCAATTTTTAAACAATAAAGCGATCAAGTTCGTGCGGAGTTCCGTACCATTTATTTTTCTATACCTTTTATACGGTTTCCAATTTTATAATATACTCTTATCAATTCAAAACTTATTGTTTTTTATTCTGCTTCCTCGTTGAATAAAAAAAATAAAAGCCCTCAAGACGTAATATTTCAGAGAAAAATATGGGTGTTTGGTATATGGGTTCGTTACTTTGATCTTTGTATCAAGTTGGAGTTTATTTCATGCCCGAGCGCTTCTAGAGGAGGGCTTTGAAGACAATCATATTCTTATTAGTTTTGCCGTGATATCGCAAGAATTTGTCTTCGGTTAAGGTAGGATGGAAGGTAAAGCAGTATTAAGGTCAGTACTTTTGGCAGTTTTAGTAAAAAGAAAATAAATAGTACGGAACTTCTCAACTCTCAAATAGTTTCGGAGATATGATAAAAAATGAGAATTTACGCACCAGACCGTAGCCCTTAAAGTCATCTTGCCGAAATATTTAGAGTAGCTATTTTGTTTAGAATATTTATAAATATTTTGAAATGAAATTTAATCAAAATCGTTAGAGCTGATTTAAAGAAAATATACTTTTTCTCTTTTTTCTCCTTCGGTAAACTACCCTTAATTTTAGGGTTAGGTATCCAATTCCAAAAACCCTTCGGGGAAATCCTATTAAAACCATAGATATAAAGTTTTAGCCCAATCGGTAAAATATTTTAGGCTCTAGTCGGAGGTACAGACAGACAGACAGACAGACAGACAGACGAAAATCCAAAAACCCCTTTTTCGGATTCGGGGGGTCATGAAACGTTAAGATTCATCAACATCTCGAGTTCGATTTTTTTGACGACCACAATACTTTCTCTACCTGTAAGATAGCGAGAAAGTAAAAATAATATAATAAGTCAATGTGAAAGAAGCGTGTTACATTGTTTTGGGCATGTTGTGAGGATGAGTGCGGATTGAGTGACGAAGCAAATACATGAAGGTAGAGTGTGTGAATATAAAGGAAGGGGTAGGTCATGCATGTAAAACAAGGCTAAATGTTGTAGATGAATGCGTGGGAAAGAGAAATATAAGACCTTTAAGAGTAAAAGAACATGTATAATTCGGTGTATGGATGTTGAAGCAAAGAGCGTATGCAAGGATAGTGAAGTGTGGAGAAAGTTAGTGAGGATGGATTGAAGTATAGAGTGGTTTTTTGAGATATATGCACAGTTTATTGCTTACCCCGCAAGGGAACGGTGTGATCAGGTATAAGTAGGCTATGTATGTACGTATATATATAAATATATATATATATATATGTGTGTGTGTGTGTGTGTGTAGTAAAAATAATAATTTTTAGGTCGAAATAAATGCAATATTGCTTCAGTAGAAATATTTGTTTTAATTTTCTCCACATGGTTATATCAACATTTCTTGAATATTTGTCATGGGTATAGTGGCATTTGGTGAGAAACTTTTTAAATGCGGAGAAAAAGTCCTAGTCGACTAACGTGGATGAGCATGACAAAATATTAAAAAACTGTAAAAAATTAAAATAAACGTACCTATTGACGCCATGTTTTCTCCATCCGCTTCGGTGGCCGCATGGTCTAAGGCGCTACTCTCGCAGTAGACTAGACTGCTGATAACGGGAAGATTGAGGTTTGAATCTCGGTTGGGTGGACTGAGGGTGGTTTTTACAAAATGGTTTTCCACTCCCTTCACGCAAACGAATGCGGCTACATTTCCTCTAAATGCAACCTTCATCATCCCTAAATCATTAGCGTAATTAGTAGATATACGTATAAACCCGAATCCCGATTCTCCCCTGTCATTGGCAGTATAATCTAACACGGTAGTGACCCTTTAGAGTTTAGACCAGCAGGTAATATTTCCTTTAATATAACACAATTTACCTGTGAAGCAAAAACACGATTCGGTAGCTTGGCAAGGTTGCCAATATTTTCTTGCGAGAAAATTACAGTTTTTTTCCCAGGTTTTACAATAGCATTTCGTTTTTTTTTTCTTAAACTTTATAATTAAATCTGTATATGGAGGATTTATTTTTTTAAATGGGATTATCATAAGTACAACAATGGCTAAGTATTATTGAAGTGCACATTGGGCACCGCTATTTCTTAATTATTGGAGGATAGGGGAGGGGATAGAACGAACTAGTTTTTACTTTAATTTATAAAATACAGATAGAATTGTACCGTGTGAATGACACGAATGTTACTATAGCGAAATTAATTCTAGAAGTTATATAAATAAATAGGTTATCTAAATCATTTATGCATGTCTCCAAACGTGAATTTTTCATTTTTATGAATAAAATACTTCATTGTTTCTTTTACGGTAGTCAGAATTCCCCTTTAGGTTATAATGATTTCTCCTCCCTCTCACTAGCAAAAAATGTATAGCGTTATTAAAATTCATACAATATAATATATTGTTTGATTACCAAACAAAATCAATCTGCAGTTTTTTTTGTTTTTACAAATTCATAGTTTTTTCCCTTGATATTTCACAAAACAATATGTTTTCCCCGGCTCTCCCAGTTTTCCAGATGAGTTTCAACCCTTCCTTAGTTGTGAATCTACCTGGCGCTGTGTCGCGGACACTCTGGCTACTGGATGCCTGAGAGACGCCGCTCGACTCGGTACTTGTCTGAGCGTCTTGCTGTTGACCTCTCAGACGGCGTCGCAATTTGGGCATGTCGAAAGGCAGGTCATGCAGATCCACCGACGTGGCGCTCCCTGACACAAGGAGAGGGGGTTTAAGATCAAAAACAGAGGTTTAAAAAAATACAGTTCAGTTTTTATTGGGAATGAAGGGTCAAACTTATTTTAACAAAACATGGGTAAAGATTTTGTTGTTGTTGTTGTTGTTGTTGTTGTTGTTGTAGGTAGAGTATTGTTATTTTTAGTGTAGGCCTACATAATTTTATATCAAAACCATACTGAGCAACTATCTTAATATTTAAATTAAAATAAGCCATAACATAATTGATATATTGTTTACACACTAGATCAATGATTTAAGTATGGATAAAAATGGTATGCTAACATTTTTATTTTTTTCGGAATCTGTATATTCCATTTACCCTAAGGATTCACAGTTTTGCCTTGACTGATTACATTATGTCCCCCTATTATGTGTCATGCCATAGTGTAAAACGTGAAGGTAAGCCTTTCAGGGTAAATGAAGTATATATTTCTGTTAAGATTTCTAGACGGATATGCCTTATGCGCTATAATTTCTATATAATTCATATGTGCAAGAAAGTAAAAATAAGATAGCTATTTTAAAAGCAGACAACTCGCTATCAGTTTTGTATGAAGTCAGAGGCTAAATAAAACATCAATATAATATATTTTAAAGGTAATCAAGTTTTAACATACCCGAAGTGTCTTGCTGCAGCAATCGCCTTCTTCTCAATTTGGGCATGTCAAAGGGAAGATCTGAAAAGTCTGCACTTTGCTGACTGTTGCTCTCAACATTACCACCTCCACTTTCGCCACTGCCTTGACTTATTCCAAGCTTCAAGAACGAGAAACCTTTGCAACCTTTATTTCCACCACGCGACTCTATCGAGATACCACTGTCAGATCCTTGGATCTCCACGTCTCCGGAAGAAGATGACTGCTGTTGAAGGGACAAGTTGATAATGTTCTTGTTCTGGGGTGTTCTTCTCTTTGGCTTAAGACCAAAAGCTTCTGGCCACGGGGTTTGGTCGAAAGAAATGTTGGTAGTGGGTGCTGTGGGAGAGTTTACAGCAGTATCGTTGTCTTCTGGAGAAGCTTTCTGAGAGTTGTTATTTCTGTTGTTATCAGACGTTTCAGAGACTGGCTCTTGAGAAGATTTGTCGGAGATTGGGGAGAGGATGTGAAGCTTGTTACCTTGATGTGGGAAGAACCTAGATCCTACACCGAGAGGTGTACCAACGGAATGGTGATGGTGATAGTGATGCAGGTGGTGCAAGTTGCCAACGTTTCCACTGTTACTTCCACAGCTACTGGCAGAGTCTGAACTATGCGAGCTCAAAGAACTGCTCCTATGACTCTCAGAGCTTGTGGTGCTTCTATTACCTTCGCTAGTGCTGCTGCGAATAGATTCCAAACTTCCTCCACTGCTACTGGTAGCCATACTTTCTGTGCTGGAGTATTTTGGCCTTACTCCACATCCACGATTTCCTGGTCTACCTTTGAACTCCAATATCGGGCCAGATTCGCGCCCCTGTAAATGTCTAGGTCTTCGTCCAAATTCTAGAACAGTTTGACCTCCCTCCCCATTTGCTTGTACGCTTGGCCTATCTTTGAACTTCAGAATAACTCCCCCATCACAAGCTTGTTCACAAACATTTGGTCTTCCTTTAAATTCCAAAATAGGGCCACTTCCATCTTGAAACACACTTTGAGGTCTTTCTTTGAACTCTGTAGATATTTCTTCACATTCAAATAAGCTTCGTGGTCGCCCTTTGAACTCCATGATGCGGTGATCAGGAGATTCTCTCGCTCGAAGGGATTTCACAGGAAGACGCATGTCTTTGAGTCTTGGTATTGCCGGACTCGCAGACGAAGGAAGGTTTGGTGCACTCTTGATGCTATTCATGGGGAGAGTATCTCTAGTGCAACCGTGGAATTTGGCTGGAAGAGGTGCAGTGGAAGGAGGGGAGGGCGAATATCCTCTTAAAGGTGAAGGAGCGGGCTTATTGTCTTCATTATCTTGTATCTCCAACCCATCTAAATCTTGAGATAGAGTTGTGGTGCTACTAGCAGAGTCAGTCTGCAGCACTCGAGTAGGAACAGTCTTTGGCCTTTCTTTCAACTGCTTACCCCGGCTCAGGGTTACCTTCCTCCTATCTTTGGGTGTAGATACCCCGATACTAGAGCCTGGGTCCTGGGAAGAACCGGCTAGGACGGGTGTGACCAGATTGCTGGACGCCGTCGAGGAAGACGTAAGAAGCTTGTTGCTGCCGTTTGCGAAAGTATGAAGGACAGGATGGTTTGTGACACGGTCCACGTCGTCGAGATCATCGTCCGAGCGGTTCACTTTACAGTCGAAGGCCGTCTCGTAGAGGTGCCTTTGTCGTCCGGTCATATCGATATACTCGTCAACCTCTTCTTCTATCTCTTCTGCTTCCTCAGGAATATCGTAGTCTATTGGAGGTTCCTCAGGATAAACCTAGAAGAAACGGCATTTAGAGTTGAGAGTAGATAGTTAATTATGGGAGCATAGATTTTATGACTAGCAGTTTTCCTTGTGTTTAAATGAATATTTATATATATATATATATAAAACACAAAGAAAACAATTTCACAGGCAGATTAATATTTTGATTGCGAATTGATCTGCCCGTGAAATCGTTGTTGCTTGTTTAAGAAGTTTAAAAAAACACATAAATTATACACCATCATTAACATTAAAAATACTACACAAATATTAAATTGTTTGAATGTTTTTTTCTGTACTTTAATGTAAGGCATTAAATAATATTTGAAATATTTATTTAAATATAATATTAAAATGTTTGATGTAATAATGTAAATTATTGATAAGTTATATACATATATATGTATATAAATACACACAAACACACAAACACACACACACATATAAACTTATTTAAAGTTTTGTATCGGCCCACAACTATAAAAATGCAAGAATAAATAATTTAGAAAGTGTTTCCAAGATATGGTATTCTAAATAAAAGGTTTAAAAAACGCTTATAGAATGCCTTTTCATACTGAAAAATAAGATGTTTAAAAACTAGCTTATGATAAAAAGCTTTAGGATTATTAAAAATTATTGGATTGTTATACTTCTGAATATCAACTCAAAATATGTGAGAATCTTCAATAATTTATTTTCATTGATTTTAAAAGGATTAGAAATAATTTGGTTTCTAGATTTTTCTCCGATTAGGTATCTTGAAACCGTCTCTTTAAAGACCAAGTTTCTCTTCATTTAAGAATCCAACAATTCCGATCTGGGTGGAGATATTATAAATATGTTCTAAATGGGGAGTTTAAATTTTTTTCTTATGGGTGAACAGAGGTAATTTTAAATATGTGTTTAACCTGAACGGTAACATAATTACCTTTCTTGGTTCTACTATGATGTTCAGTGGCGCAGGAACGATTTTATTTAGGGGGTGGTGGTAACATAATCATGTGCTTTTATAAGGGATAACATTTTTGAGATGCTCTCTTAGCGGCCCTTGGATGGTAAGGGTAAGCTCTTGCCCTCTTGACGGTCCTTGGACGGTAAGCTCTTGCCCTCTTGACGGCAAGCTCTAGCCCTTTTGACGGCAAGCTCTTGCCCTTTTGACGGCCCTTGGACGGTAAGCTCTTGCTATCTTCAAGGCCCTGGGTTGGCAAGCTCTTGTTCTCTTTAAAGCCCTGGGATGGTAAGCTCTTGCTCTCTTGAAGGCCCTGAGATCGCAAGTTCTTGCTATATTGAAGGCCCTGGGACGGTAGACTTTTGCTGTCTTGAAGGCTCTGGGACGGTAAGCTCTTGTTGGCATGATTGCCCTAGGACGATAGGCTCTTGCTCTCTTGAAGGCCCTTGGATGGTAGGCCTTAGCTCTTTTGAAGACCCTTGGATGGTAAGATCCTGCTCTCTCGAAGGCCTTGGAATGGTAAGCTCTTGCTGTTGTGGAGGCCTTGGGTCTTTAGACTGAAAATTTTGAACTTCTTTGATGAAATGGTCAAGACTCAACTGACGGGCAGCATTTTTCATATTTATATCTCTCTATAGAGTTCTTTGTAGCAAGCCAAAGAACTCTGGATCTCTCTGACCGCTCTAGCGCATCTATACATGTTAGGTTCATTCTCTTTAATGAATCTAATTTCACTGTCGATGAGCTTAAAATATTCAGCAATTTGTTTTGTTGAAAGTTGTTTGATAGGCTCAACAGTCAACAACATAGAGTTCTTCCTCTTAATCTTTTATGCCATTCTTCATTTCCAGAAGATCTTCATTGGTAAGTTCTGTTGAGTGGGATTGGAGCAATTCATCCACATTTGCCTGGTCTACTTCTTCAAATCCAACAGATCTATGTCAACAATATCATGTCTTGAATTAGAAAGCTCGTGTTCAGGATCAAAATCATGAGAAAGTCAGAAGCTTCAGGCTAAATATTTTTCCAACTCCCTTCATACAGGACTGTTTAGCTTCTGCCCATGCATCTACAATGTTGTCAATACCACCCCCCTAAATCCAAACTGCACAGTAAAGTTCATTGCCCTCACTGAAATGTGCGTGCACAGGGTGACTGCGAAATTACAGCTGATCATGCATTTAAACAAATTTTAATCGCTTATAGCGAGGGATAATTGTATTTAATGGTCCCATTGTGCATTTTCTCATTTATTTTATTCATTACAAACATTAGAATAAATACACACAAAACCAATTAAGAAACATTATGTCTGATGCAGTTCAACTAAAAATTATGAAACACTGAACATTAAAGTAGGTTTCCATACACCTTTGCCCTATATTTGTTACTAGCTATAAAACCAGTAACTAGTTTTGAAATTTCAATTTTGTTGAGCCTCTCGAGGAATTTAGTCTACAGCAAGCTACTCACTTGAGTTCTTTCCTGACGTTCTATCATTTCTCTTTCTTTCCTGTCGGAATTACGAACGGAAAATAAGTCTGTGGGTGGACACTAACATAATCAACCTCTTTCACGCTTTCCAGTCACGCATGCCTTTGGCATAGTCCTCTTGATGTTCGTGGGTAACTAACAGTATCCAATATCTTCCAATCTTTTCAAACAAAGTTGATCTTGAAGGAAAGAACGTCCGTTAGTGGGTGGTTTTCACGACGTTTCAATTAATTATCCCGCTAGCTCATCCTTTTACTTATTCCTGAAAGATTTTTAGTCCGTCAGACGGTGCAGTACTAAAATGAGTTGTAAAATACAAATAGAAGCTGCTTGCATCGGATTAGCCACGGTTTTATTATTTAAAAGAAGGAATAAAAAAGTATGTGGTCGAACAAGTGACTTTCTCAGCGTGAGATGTACAGCCACATGCAGCTTCTGCGAATGATTTCCAAATCTTCCATAGAACTAAAAATAAAAATCCTTGGCAAAGGTACAAATATACGAAAAGAATGCACACACTGCCTCTTGTCACACCACTGACTCAAGAACAGGAAATGATGGAACGTCAGGAAAGAACGCTAGTGAGTGGCTTGCTTTTTATAGAAGTATGACGGGACTGGCTGTAAGGGATCGGTGTTTGGACAGGCGTTATTCCTCCTAACCATTAACTTGCACTCTTTACTGAAGGATTCACCGAAGGGGCTGGCTGTAAGGATTCCGCGTTTGGATATGCGTCACCCGCTTGACCCCTAACGTGTATTCTTTCCTTACAGATTAGCCTTTCCTCAAGTAATGAAAGCTAGTGAGTGGGGAGCTGTACGTTGCCTCATCGTGGAGCGAAGATAGTTTTTAATGCGTCCAAACATTGAAAAACTTCTTTCTGTAGTAGCTGATGTAGCTGGTATCACTATCAGAGTTTTCAAAATCTCTTCAGTGTGTGCTCCAAGCACCTTTTATTCTTATTATGTTAACTTGGTGTGAACATTGTATCTTGCCTCAATAAGATCTTTACATTATCCAAAAGTTTTATTATATTATTTGGGCGGAGGGGGGGGGGAGTAAACATGATACTTCTTACCCCCTCATTTGGGGGGTAAAATTTACCCCCGTACCCCCTCGTTCCTGCGCCACTGATGGTGTAGCTCATAAGATGGGATCATGGTGTGAGCAGTCAAATTGATATCATTACTGTCCAGTGTAAACGATACTCATATTATATTAAATGTAGGGCTAGTATGTGAGGGATATGATGGCTGTGTTTAAGACAGGGTTGCCACTATTTTCTTACTACCAAATTCCCTGTGTTTTCCCGGTTTGCCAGGTGCGTGGCGACCCTGTAAGAACATGTCGAGTGATTTACTACAGCCTGCTTTAGTAAGGAAGAAACTATTTCGACAGTTATAAAATTACCTAAAAATTTTTCATATATTTACACATAAAATCCTGTAATATGAGCTATCAATTTCAATAGATAACATAAATACATGCGAATGTAAAATGTTATCAATGTTGACCGCAAACAGATAAGTTTGTATTTTTAAAAAGTTCCTTTCCACCAGAATCTTATTCTGTTGTGCGAGGCAGTTCGTGTTTGTCCTCCTTCGGCTCCCATAATGCCTCCTCGTCTTAGCGGGCCTGTTGTGGTGATGATGATGATGATGATGAATGATATAAGGAATCTGATGTCGAATGTTAACTACCTGTTGTGCGAGGCAGTTGGTGTTTGTCCTCTCTCGACTCCCATGATGCCTCCTCCTCGTCTTCGCGGACCTCTTGTGATGGTGATGGTGGTGGTGGTGATGATGGTGGTGATGGTGGGGGTGCTTGAGGTCTGGCTGCCCCTCCTCTTCTTCAACATCCTCGTCGTCCCCACACGTCCCCCCACCCGCGCAGGCGCACGGCAGGTGTTGGGCGCCTCTCAGCGTCCGGTGAGGAGGCATGAGAAGGGCGTCCCACTCCACGAGGCACTCTGCCAGCAGGGACCCGGGTTCACGGCACGGCAGATCATATTGGTGTTGAGCCTGATGGTCAGTTACCTGCAAGGCAATCAATGTGACGATTCATTTTATTGAGGCATAATAAGTTGTTAAGGTATTTTAGCAATTTTACAAGACCATTTAAATCGTTTCAAAGGCTCCATCACCCATCTTTTAACTGTAAGGGTTTTAACTTTAGATAGTGGAATAGTTCTTCCACTGTATACTGCAGTGGCGTGGCGTCGAGTGTTTCCAGGTTAAGAATAGTTCATTGAAGCTAGTCCTGTGAATTATTCTTATCGCTTAGTAGAACACTTATTGAAGCATCTAGAGCAAAGCCTATGAACGTTTGGTCAAATGGGGCCCGATGGATTTAGAACATATTATCTGTACAGATTTAAGACGTTTTACTTATTCTGACAACACTCCACACCACGCCATTCTTGACAACACCTAAACAGCTAACGTCTGGTGTTGACTTTCTCACCTCCAGCTGCAGCCACGGAGGTAAAGACTCTCTTCCATCCCCACCTATAGAGTTCCTCTTAAGACATGCAACGTCAGACTCTGCGGATACTGGAGTCTCCAAACTCGCACTCTTCCTGTACGATCTACAACAGCCAACCGGAATGATAACAATATTACTAATACTACCAGGGTTTGTCATAACCTCACTCCAAAAGCTGTCATTAGACTCAGAGGCATGAAATATAAGCATTACCATAAAGTTCCCACAAAGAAAGATGTTTTGAACTTTATCTATTAATTTGGATCATGGAGCGATCTCTACCAAACTAATTTACATATTTTTTTTACTTAGATAAAAACTTATAGACCAAAGATGTGATCACATTTTTTTAAATTTAAAAATATTCTAGGATAAAACCACACTTTTAAGAAAAGACGATTTCTTCCGACCAAGCTTTTTTTTTAAATAAAAATCATTTACTTCAAGTAATATCATATTATCAATCCTTATCAATTTTCAACAGGGAAGCCGATGCATATGTAATCAAAGTTATTTGGTGAATGCATAGACGCTTGTAAGCCATATTTACTAATGTTTTAAAAAAGTAGTTTAGCTCTTTAAAAAATCAATCATGAGCTTTAAATATGTAAAAAAAACACACACACAAAACGTCTAAGCTTAGGTTGGGATTTACAACAATCCATGTGACTTGTAAAACGTTGACGTAGGCGATTTTTTGCCCTTTACGGCTCGTTACAGTAAAACTTTCGATACGAATAAGCCTCCTAAAGAAGGATAATAAAAGCTAAGGCATGTAAAGAGACATGGGCGAAGAATGGGCGAGGAAATATCACTCGACGAATAAACAAAAGGAATAAAAAAAAAGGACAAACGTAATAAAGATGTATTTACTATTATGGTCAGCATTAATGAAGGTACGTAAGGGCCTAATGACCTCATTGTGTCAACGGACCTATTAACCCTAGTGATGATAGTGATAGTGATAGTAATAATAATAATAATAATAATAATAGTAATAACAATAACAATAATAATAACCTTCACCTCTCACTAACTTTGAAAGGTATCAAGCTTACGGTGACCTGGCGGTCTAGGGGTAAGGTGTCAGACTTCTGTGCTGGGGATCCGGGGTTCAATCCTCGGTCCCGACACAGATTTATCTGATTGCCAAACCCTTCCTTCACCTCTGACAAGACGTGTATTAATCACGACTTGTGAATGTGAGGAATGCCAGGCCTCCACCGTGGTTCGGATTCCACGTTAAACTGTAGGTCCTCCATTTCATCTCACAATCACCCTACCATTACACATTAGCGTAAGTGCGTATAACCCGAACGGGTAGTAAGACGCGGTGCTAATAATAATAATAATAATAATAATAATAATAATAATAATAATAATATCAAGCTTACCTTTAAGATTCCACTATGGCTCAGCTTATGTGATAGGGTCATAGTGTAATCCACCAAGGTAAGAATGCTACCTTTTAGGGTAGACGCAGTGTACCTGTGTTGGATTCCAGACGACGAGGCGGCACGCCTGGCGAATAGAGGCGACGTCTGCGTTCCCTCCTCAGCGTTATCCCTGAAGAGATCACCGTAATAGTAGGGCGAAGGGTTCCTACGGACAGGTCCCGCGACCTGCACCCGATCCTGGTCCCCGACAAGATTCTCGACAGCCGCAAGTTCCTCCTCCTCGTCAGGATGACTAAGGGTTACCCTGCCGTCAATGTGGATTATAGTGACACAGTTGACAGCGACCGCTGGGGCATCGTCCAAAGGAAGACCAACGTCCTCGTACACACCGTCGTCTTGCTCGTCTGGCGTCTTGACTTCCGCGGACGAGCCATCTGGGGAAAGTGATTGCTATTCAATACATTTTCACACGGTTAATGTAAGAGAGATTTTAAAAAGTTGGGAACACTTCCCGATAATTATATTTATATCTTAGATAAAGACGGAGGGACCAGATAAAAAAATAGTTTCCGGGTTCGGAGAGGAACTGGGAGGGTGGGAGAGGTGTGTAGTAGAAAGCTCCCTGAGAATATTTGCACCCTGGGTGCCTCAGTCTAGAGGCAAAAATAATATTGAACACCTGATTAATAGTTTGAGGTAGTTTTAATAAGATTAAATATATAATTATTAATTAGGGTAGTAAACGTCAGTAAAGAAAGTTAAAGTAACTAAAATAAAGAATAAAATAAAGGGTATTTTCAAACTTAAATGGAAATTTTTGAGATATTTAATTATTTTTTTTAGGGTTTTAAAACAAACACTTTGATATGGAAATATACCTAGACATATTCGCCAGGTTTATTTTTTTAAATATGTACTTGTCCCAGTTCCTAGCTGCCCGGGAGGATATTAATCCTCTGAGAGCTGAATCAATGTATCTATTTTTCTTTAAACGTATGAAATAATAGATTTAAAAAGTATAAAACTTAAAAATTAATACATATTTAATTTTGATGAGTTGGTATGTATTAATAAATTATTTCAAACTTCTGTAGATTAATTCACGATAGGTTAATTTGTGGTTGTGTTATGTAAGTTCGCCGATGCAGTAATCTCAAACAATATTCAAAATTAAATTATTGTATTAACACGGCATTAAATTATATTAAAATGAAGACAATTTTATAACTTTGGAAACTTGAGGTGTGTTTAATTATCTTATATAGTCTGATAAGACTTTCAATTTTTTTTCCAATGTGGTCTTACATAATATCGTAGAAATATTTAGGATACGCATTAAACGTAAACCATTGAGTGAATAGTTCTTAAAATTAAGCTTAATCAAATATGCATAATCTGATCATTCACTTTACTATTCCTAAAAACTTTGTTGAAAGGATATTTATACACTTTAAATATTCCCTGTTTGATATTTTAAAAATAAAAATGGGCAGATTTAAAAAAAAGAAGATCGTTCAGTTAAAATAAAAACAGGTAATTTAGATTTTTAAGAACGTTATGTATTATTTTATCTTCATATTATTTTGATATTTTAAAGACTGTAGTGATATGTATCAACATAATTTAATAACGAGTATTTTAACAGTATTATATTGCAACAAAACGTGTTACCATTTTTCAAAATCTGTCCAAAATGACTAAATATGAATGTGGAAACAAAGCTCATTTTCTGAAACGCACTCTTACGAAGAAAACAAACAGCACAATCAAGAATTATTCTTTGAGCTTACAAAATGAAACTTGCCTCCCTAGAATACATAATATTTCTCAAGGAAAAAAAAAATAAAAAAAATAGCAAAAACTCCTTTTTGTATCATATATGAATCTGCACTGCTATTGTTAATATTTTCTTTTGTAAAAATAGACCCAGATATCCTGATAAAAAAAAAAGAGGCAAATAATAAAACGGGGAGGAGGTGGTGGGATTTATTTTCTAGAGAACAAAGAAGAGAAAAGATATAGAATAGGTTCGAAAAGAAAATCAAGAATGTCCAGGACAAAGCCATGGATAAGGGAGGGATTTACAAGGATATTTTGGAGAGAAAGGTTTTGAAACTCGATACTTTTGTGCAAAAACTAAATAAGTCATTGAATCAATTTCGATTAAACTTTAAAATTGATCATAAATAGTAATTACACAAAAGAAACAGGCACACTTGTTTTTTAAGAGTTTGAGAAATATTTGTTACAACAATATTCCTTCTTATAATGACTTTTTGAATAATTTAAATATATAGTTGATTTAATAGTTACTGGCCCATATTTAAAATTCAAAATTTGCTATATTTACTTGGAACAATTTTTTTTCTACAGCTGCAGAATACTTCCATTGGCACAACAATTCATGAAACAATATCTAGTAATTTTTAGAACCTTCAGATATGGGCAAATATAATTAGAAAAATAAGCTTAAGATACCCACTCCCTTAAAACCATTAACTGTATCTCCAATTATACTACACGCAACGCTCATCAACAGTGTTTATTTTATCACCGTATCCTACTAGCTGTTATTAACGCATTAATGATAGATACTCTAATGGTGATAAGTAAGGAAGCATTATAAAGGTAATGTACCCGCATTTTCGTGGAAGGTGAGTGGGAAAATATTTAGCAAAAACCACCCTCAGTAGACCCGACCAGGATTCAAACCCAGATCTCCCTGTCATAAACAGGCCAGCCTAACACGAGAGTGACGCCTTAGACCATTCGGTCACTGAAGCGAGTGGTGTTTTGTGCAAGTGTGGCTGAGATTTAACGAAGCAACCATATAAAGGTCCAAAATCGCTTGCCAAAGTCGGGTGATTATAGCTCTTGTGAACCTCGATGCAACATTGTATTAATTCAATGAAGTACATTTTTGTCTTCGGCGGTTATTACGATTTATCTCAAAACTGTTTTAATCCGTGATAACCGCTTCGGTGGCCGCGTGGTCCAGCGCGCTACTCTTGTGTTGGACTAGACTGCCAAAGACTGGGTGATCAGGGTTCAATCCCGGTCGGGTTCATTGAGGGTGGTTTTCCACTATCTTTATACGGAAATGCGGGTGCACTTCTTCTCAATTAAATCTTCCTAATCCCTAAACAATGAGTGTAATTAGTACATATAACCCTAACGGTCAGTAAGACACGGTGCCAAAACATTTTTCTGATCTGGTTTTTACCATCCATCTGGGCTATCTGCACAATCACACAATTAGAGTAGGAATGAGGAAGGTATATTTTAAAATAAATGTACAAGCACTTGCGTAAGGGAAGAGTGGGAAACCATTTAGGAAAACAACACTTCAACACACCACGACAGAGATTTGAACCCTGACCTCATCACCGTAAAATAAGTCTAGGCGAAACTGACGCCTTTATACACGCTAATAAAAATGCGAGTTATTCTAAAAAACTTGGTCACAAATTAAAATAGATCATACCCGCTTCGGAGGTCACGTGGTGGGTGTGTGATGAACGTGAGAAAAGATAAGTGTTTTTATAGTTTTAATATCAAAAATTGTTTTTACTCAAAATAGATTTAAAAAATTCACAGTACATAGTTTAATTTTCTTCGCATGGGTAATATCAACAGTTGTATATCTGTCAAGGGCGTCATAGAAGTTAATAACAACCTTTTCTCTTCATTTAATTTTTTCTCTCCATCTAACGCCGCTGTGCTCTTGACAGATGTTCAACAACTGTTAATATCACCATGTGAAGAAAATTAAACTCTTGTGTTTCTACAGGAGGAATATTTAATTGATTTAAACAAAAAAAAAAGATCTGATGTAAGCACTGCAAAAACACTGTCCTTTTCTCGCGTCCCTTATACTTACACCTTAAGGCTATACTGTCACAATACTGCCGATGACGGCGAGATCAGGGTTCGAATCCTAGTAGGATGTACTGGGGGTGGTTTTTGCTAAATAGTTTCCCACTCTCTTTCCATGTAAACGCAGATACACTTACTCTAAATTCAACCTTCAATACCTAACACATTAGCGTAGGCTATTTAATATATAGGCGCGGCGTTAAAACAAAAAAAGAACCTAATAATTATCTAAAATAATATATCATACTGTACCTGATATTTACATTTTTGGGTTTTGGAAGAATCAGGCCTATTTCACGTAACCTTATAACATTGAAAATAGAACACCGCGGCGTTTGTAATCAATCAAAGCTTGTCAAGGGAACCTCGAATCAGATTAAATCTTCCCACAAAACCCGGGGCGAACAATACCATTTCCACGCGAGGGGGTGTGGGGGTGGGGGGTATTATTAGGAATCATTGTCATGTGAAAACAACATTTATAATCTCCTGATACGACCAAATTCGTAGATAGCAGATTTTTTTAAAAATGAAAAGCTAGTGAATGAATGCGTAGGTAAACTATAATATCATGTCGAAGTGGAAATAAACGTTATCCTAAAATAAATGATGAGGTGAAACTCGCAGACTTTCTCGCTCCTTTGTCTAAACTATAGCTTGTAAGATATGTAAAAATTAAATAATATACATTGTTGCAGAAACATAAATGCAAAAAGATCATTACATTCCACCAAAGTGTATAAACGAAATAATATACACTGTTACAGAAATACATCGAGGAAAAAGTAACATCTCTGTTCACCAAGAAGTATACCACCCGGTCAATTTCCCAGACCTTAATTTTAAGAAAATATACTACACAATAGATAAGAAACTATTGGTTTTGGCCGCATGGTCTAAGGCGTCACTTTCGTAGGAGACTAGACTGCCAATGGTGGTGAGATCAAGGTTCGAATATAGGTCGGGTGTAATGAGGGTGGATTCACTTCCTTTTAATATAACCTTCCTCATCCCTAAAACCATTAGTGTAATTAGTACATAAGCGTATAACCCGAACGGGTAGTAAGACGCGCTGCTTAAAAACCCTGAATGGTAACAAACTTAGCCCACATGGTTCCATTATGGAGTAGCTTATATAATTGGGCCTTACTTAGTGTAGTTAAGGCTGTTACATAGGGAGGGCGTTTTATGCGTTTGGAAATCCCGAATTTTTGAAGGAGTGGTTCTATATTTTTAAATATGGTTTTCACCAAATTGTAGGCAAAAGCTATCAACAGGTCCCTATCTGAATATAAAGTTTAAATTTTAAGTTTAAATTTTAAAAAATTCAGCTACGCTTTATGCGAATATTTGTACCTCTGAGATTAAAGTAAAACGGTAGAGACCTAGAACTAGCCTTCCTCTATCAAATAGTCATTTTTTGATAGGGTCACAACAGAACAATTTGAAGCAAATGCGGGATTTTTTAAAAATGTTTTATATAAGCTACAAGACTTTTTTAAACTTTAAATTAAAGTTTAAACTCTTTAACTGGTCAAAACTTAAGCCTAAATTTGGTTGAAAACCATTTTAAGAAATGTCAAACCACTTCGTAAATAATCCAGAATTTCGAAACAGCTGCAACGCTTTCAGTGCTCTCCCATGTAACACCCTTAAGATAGCAAACTTTCAGGGTAAATCACAAGTGGATGATTTAAATAGCAGATCTAATACATGTATATTTTTTTAGCACCACATCTTACTCCCTGATAAGGATATACACATTTGTAATAATTATGTTATTGAGTCAGGGATGAGCTAGGTTGAATCTAGAGGAAGTGTACCCGCATTTACGTTGAGGAAGAGGAGACAGACATTTAGAAAAAAACACCGTATACCCGACTGGTATTCGAACTCCAATCTATCTGTAATCGGCGGTCTAGTCTGTTAGGAAAGTTATGACTTAGACCATGCACCCATCGAAACAGGTCTAAGATTATTTGATTATATGTTGTTATAGTAACTTGATTTATAAGCTTGGGATGAAATACTTTAATACTGTTTGCAATATAACATTTTATAAACTATATTTAACACCCAAAGTTACATAGTTATACAACACTTTTTTTTACCCGCAATTTTTTAAAATATTCGAAAGTCAATTCGTCTTAGGGAATAATTCATATTTTGATTCGGCTTTGCTTTAGAATTGAAAAGGTATACTTCGCACATCCCTAAATACTACACTAAACACTATAACTATCAATACAATAGCACTCAAACAATACTCAGCCTCGTACTTAGGCTAGAAATGAATTATAATTTTATTGAAAAGCCTCATTTTTTTCCCTTAAGTTTAAAAATACGCAATTTTTGTAAACAAGCTACAAGTTAGAAAAAATTCTAAGTTCTTAGTATCGATTGAACCATAAAATTAAGAGTAAAAAATAATAATACGAGAAGCAAAGTAGTTAAGGGTAAATAATGAGTTTTGTATAGTTAAAAGGGAGTTTTTATTGGCCAGTCAGAGGGTAAACTCCCATAAGTGTCTATAAAACCTCATATAAAAACCTATTTGAGCTTGAAAACCTCCATTACTTCACTCCCCCCCTGCCCACCATTCCCCATTCTGTGGCAAGCCAGTCAAAACTAACTAAAAAAAACCTTTTCTCGGGGTCCATTGTGACGTAATCAGCTCTGCCCTCTAAACAAATTATGTGACAGTCGACCCGACGACACATCTCGTCAACGGCATAACAAGTCACATCCTAATGGGTGAAACCTTTCCCACACTTGGCTCTCAACCAGACAAATTAGAGCCTCCATTCAAACTAGGAACTGCGACGCCAGCGCTTCCCCTGGGTTGGATAAGGAACTAACACACCCAAGCTAGTACATCAATGGTCCGACGATACTTGGAACAGGTATGTGCTAATTACTATTAAGTTGTAAAATTAATTATGTGGGCTGTTTAATTTTTAAACAAAATTAGAGTTTTATGTTTGTTTCATGAGCTCATGTCATTCTTAGAAATTACTTTAACTATCATAATAATATTATTATTGATTTATCATTCAGAATACATTTAATTGATGCTTTTACCCGCTTCGGTGGTCACGTGGTCTAAGGTGCTACTCTCGCAGTAGAATAGACTGCCAATGTCGGGGAGATCATGGCTCAAAACTCGATCGGGTGTACTGAGGGTTGTGTTTCCAAAATAGTTTTATACTCTCCCTTCACGCAAATGTGGTAACTTCATCTAAATGTAGCTTTCCATAAAACCATTAGAGTAATTAGTATGTATGTATATAACCCGAACGGGTAGTAAGACGCGGTGCTGGAAAAAAAATGCTTTTCTTGAATGTGTAGGTTTTTTGTATACATCCTACTACGGGCTATACGTATATTTGGATAGGGTTGAGGAAGGTGTGATTCAAAGGAAATGTACCAGAATTTGCGTGGTGGGAGAGTGACTAATAATTTAGGTAAAACCATCCTCAGTACATACGAATGGAATTCGAAGCATGATATTCCCATGACCAATATTCAATCATATATGAGGAGTAAAACCTTAAGGCGATTGGCCCTTTTCATTTGGTGTGGAAATGCAGAGCCTTGGGAAAAAATATATCTTCAAGAATTTTTATTGTTTTGCAATTCTCTTTCAGGAAACGGTTTGTTCAAGGATAGAAGCATATTGATTAAGTTATACTTTTTATACACACACCTCCTCTATAATTTTAACAGTGATCAAATAACAATAATTTTGACATTTTTCAATAGAAAACTGCTGTCTTCATAACAAAAAATAAGAAAGTGTAACAATTAATAAACATCGATACATTATCTTAGAATGGGTGTTGAAAATATTAACATAAAAATTTCACTAGCTCTCGAGAAAACTGATATTTCCAAACGTATGATTTTTCTGCAAGACCTGTCCGTGATTCATCTGTTCTTGTTTGCGCGAAAGGATAAATAGGTTTTAGACTTTCACTCGACAGGGACTTAAGCCATTCAACCACCGAAGCGTGTCAGCTGCTATTTAGTTACATTTAATGAATTTTGCCAATGTTGGTTAGTCTCCGGGTGTGTATTTTAATTTCTAAAGTGTTAATTATTGTACTATCTTAGGTTTAAAGATCAAATGATGACCGATAAGACAAGAGTGCCTCTCATTCCTTTGCCCAGCGAAAAACGTCAAGTTGATGTCGGCAGTGGACGAATGGTTCAAAGAACACTATAAAGAGTCACCAGACACTCATAGTTTCATACTCTAGCGAGGGTTTTATTACTATTTTTATGAGCTGTTATTTTAAGTGTTGACCAAACACAAAGTTGCTTTGATTAGCCTTATGGTCACCGAAGTAATCAATTTTAATGTAACTCGCCTCAGTGGCCGAACGGTCTAAAGTGCCACTCTCTTGTTGGACTGGTCTGCTGATGACAGGAAGATCGGGGTTCAAATCCCTGTTGGGTATAGAGAGGGTGATTTTCCCTAAATGGTTTCCACTATACTTCCATGCAATTGCAAGGATATTACCTATAAAATGTTTTCTTTTTAATCCATACCCCAGTGGAATAATTAGCATAGGCTTATAATGCGTACAGCCAGAACTGGTTGTAAAATGCGGTGATTATTAATGATAATTTTAATGTGACCCACTTTGGTGGCTACATGGTCCATGACGTAGCTCTCTAAAAAAAAAGACAAGACCTCCAAAGACGAGGAGATCTGAGTTTGAGTCCCGGTCGAGTGTACTGAGTTTCTTCCCCCTAAAGGTTTTTCCCACTATACCCTACACAAATGCGGATGCATTTCCTTTAAATTCAACCTTTCTCATTTATAACACACTATTGTAACTAATATATGTGTATACAACCCAAATGCGTAGTAAGCTGCGGTTATAAAAAAAGTATGAAAAAAGTACCTCACACTGTTAAGCACGTGATCTAAATGTCAAGCTCACCTTGTCTGATATATCAATGACGGGGAGGTATGAGTTCGAATTCTAGCCAGGTGTTCTGAGGTGTTTTTTTCTTCATAAT